>NW_010584403.1:0-33663 GCF_000705375.1 Tinamus guttatus | reverse complement strand
TTCCTGCTGTACTTCATAGGAGTCTTCTTTTTGATTCCAAAAGAGTTAAAAGAGGTTCTAAATACTTACCTTTGGCTACACATTGCAAATAACAGAGATAAGAAATCAAGTCTATTACAGGAATTTGTGGTGTGTGTGAAAAGAGAGGTCCTGGCTAAGACATTTCCCTGGGTCTGAAGGAGCAGGATGCTCCTTAGGGATACATGAATGTGCCCGTGCCTGTCTCGGAGGTTTTCCTGGCTGTGCTGTGGTTCAGCCATGGATCCCGCACATGCTCTCCCTGCTGTGCTGCGAGTAGCAAAGAGGTCTTCCATGCAGAAATGCCCTTCTCATGGGCCTGGGGCTTGTCTGAGAGCAGCTCAGCAACATGCACAGTCCTGGCGTGAGGGGTACACAGAAGGTTCTGCACATGAAGTGTCACCTGTTATTGCTCAAAGATGGGAAGATCCAAAGATGAAAGCCTGACGCAGTGGTGAAATTTGGCAGAGAATGCGAGAAAGCACAGAAGGAAAGAAAAAAGCAGTGGCGGGGCAATCCAGATTTTTGCAAACAGAAAGGAGGGAGAGGATGGCATTCATTCACAGGGAATGTCAAATGTATTATTAGCAATTGGCCAAGAAGATTTTTCACTTCTTTGTGAAGCACTGGGGGTTCATTGCTGGCCCCCTCTCTGCAAGAAAACAGATAGCTGCTTTGCTCTCTTCTTTTGGAGGGAACCATCACTGCAGTGTCTTGGGTTGTGCACAGTTAATGAAAATCAAGATAAAGGCTAATGAGCCAGTAATAAGCAATAGTATGAGCTCATTGCAAAACTTAACTGTGGACATAATCAAGGAGATTTACAGCGTCCATTTTAAAAATTATTTACATCTCCTGTGGCAACTTGCTATTAATGGAGCATAAATCAATAAGAAATTAATTCCAAACTGTTCCTAAGGCTGTGTGAACTGCAAGAAAATCCTAGGAGGCAATTCACAAATAGGAGCCTGGGAGAAACGCGTGGCCGCTGTGGCTTTCCCAAAGTCTGCAGGCTGCAGCAGTCATTCATTTCAAGAGGGGCCTGCAGAGGTGGCAGATCTGCCCGTAGCTCAGGGGCCCCCTGGGCACGGAGCAGAGCTCCCGGGTCATGCAGCCATCCAAACACAGGCGCATTCCCTCTTTTTCCCCTTCTCTCCCTGCCTCACTCCCTCTCCTTTCCTCCTTCCTTCCCCTAGCCCATCCCTCTCTGCAATGGCCAAATGCAGAATCGCTCCCAGATGAAGGAATTACTCCTGTTAACTCCAGTCTCCTCCAGCCGTGACCCTAAAGACACAATTCAGATCTCAACATTGCTGCAAGAAAAGGTCATTCCTGTAACACTAATAGCACACAGCGTGTCCAGCATCTCCAAACACCATTTAGCTTGACTCACATGGAGACATTTTCCGTGGTTATTCTCAGATTCCCAAACTCTTGCAGGTACATGGCTGGAGTGGGGGCAGAGTGAAAGCCATCGGGAAAAGGTGACTCTGCTTTCCTAACAACTTTTCTTTTTTGATGCGAGGCAGATGGAGGCCCCCCATTCCTGGGGGAATAACAGCTCCTTGCCCGAGCGCTGCAGCTAGTGCGTGCAGCACGCGAGGAGCCGAGGGCCGCGGTGGCAGGGGTGGGCAGTTAAGGCAGATTCGTGTGTCCTTAGAAAAAGCCACTGAACTGTCAGCTGCGCTCTTATCATTCTGCACTGAAACTGGGTTTTGACAGGAAATGCCGAGGCAGTTGTCACAGTTCTATGTATAGTCTGCATACCCTTAACTCAGTGTGGCATGAATCTAGCCGTTCAATTGCTTTGGAACTAGATAGGTTTGATTTCACTTCCAAGGTCTCTCAGAAACATTTTGTCTTTAAAATCCTCCGTTTGTGATTTTATGGCATGATGTCTCTGTGTATGCGGCCTCAAAAAATCCTAAACTAACATGCAGGTGGAGGCAGAGCTGGGGAGGGAGCTGCAGAGCAGCACGCTCGGGAGAAGGCAGCTCCTGTGCGAGCCCTGCTGCAGGGTGCAATGGTTGGGCACCTACCATTGAAACAGCAAGGGTGTTCCTTGGAAAAGGAACTAACTCCTGATGTCCTGGCAAACCTTCCAGGCAAACAGATTGTCACTGACACACTCAGGGTTCCCGTGGCCAGCACAGCTGTCCTGCTGAGGGCTTCATCCAGCTCACAGGGGTTGGAACGTAGCAGAAAGCTGGACCTAGGAAGGCCAAAATCCACACAGGAGAAAAAACAAAAGGAGTTGTGGGAATGTGATTTAGGCCTGTTACCAGTACACGATCTCTCTCCTGCGAAAGAGCAATGAAATGCCAGGTTTAACGTTCATGAATGATGTTCACTCATCACTGTGTCTACAGCGATGGGGACGCCCTGGGCGCTGGGCTCACGGGGCCAGCCGTGTCGGCGTGAGTACCTCTAACTCGGCAGAAATCTGAGTCTGGTGCTTCTGCACTCGGGGTGGCTCCCAAAGATTGCCAAATAGCAATATCAGTAAATTCAACCTGTACGTTGGTACTGCTCTGCCTTATCCTTACGCATCTCCTTTCTGCACGAGGCTTGTGCCAAGCTCTGGCTTCTTTGGTTCAGGCAGCGCAAAGCGAATTTGCTGCTTCAGGAGCAGGCAGTTGAGGCAGGGTGTCCTGCTCGGAGAGCTGAGCTTGCTGATCTGCTGGAGCATTGTTATGAGTTTCGGAAAATCTGATAATGCCTTAGTTTAAAATGCATCAAACGGTCCTGGAGCTTGCTAACTGATTGTTGCGAAAATAATCATTATGGTGCATTATGCTGAAGTGTTTGTTTTATACTAATTGTTCTGACCTTCTTCATCTGTATTTGATGAGATTTCTATTCATAATTAAAAGGCTCTCCAGGAAAAAAAAATTGTCAGCAAACTAATCTATAGGACAAATAAAAGCAGATCATTTCTATCACCTTAATTCACTTAAAAATCAGCCTTTTTCTTCCTTAAGATTTCTTTCTTCCTCTGTGCTTAGTATGAGCTAATTATAAGCTGCTTAGCCTATTATAAAGCTGCATACAGATTTTTCTCCATTCTGAAGCCCAGGTTTTTCATTTGCTTGTTGTATAAAGCAGACAGATGTTTCTTTGGAAGTACAAAGTGGAGCAGTATATATAGAAAATATCCTTTTCAGCATATCATACGACAGGACAACATTCCTTGCAAAGGTCCCTGGCACTTGCTAGGTGTCTACCTCAGGCTGAGGTTCCTCTTTTATTGCTCAACCATGGGGCTGAGCCCAGAGGAAAATATTTTGTTCAGTCTCTATCAGAAAGAACAGTGCTGATCATATTGAGGAGAGCTAATTTGAAATAGCAGAATGATCCCATGCCTTCAGAGGGGGACTGCAAGTTTGGCAGGTGCTTTGCTGAAGATTTTGTGTTTACAGTCTCCTGGAGAAGTCACCTGAACGTGGTTAACTTATTAAGGCCGTGGGAGGAAAATAAAGGGGAGCAAATGGAGAGAGCAAATTTTCTGAAAAGTTGGGGGTAGGGAACTGTGTGGAAATGTGGAGGGCTGAAACAGAGCACAGGCCCTGAGAGAGGTGCAGAGTGGTTTTCATTGCCTCTCTGCAATTATAAAGCCATTGCAGCACCGACGATGGAGCAGCGAGAAGGTGCTGCTAGCGTGGGAAGGTCGCAGCAATATTTGCTCTTTCACTTTGCTCCCTGCTTTGCAAGATTGTCTTGGAAATTGCTTTGCCTTGATCTATGCTGAGTGGCTGCTGTGCTGGAGGCTGTGCTGTCATCCAGAGGGACCTGATGAGCAGAGAGGAACCTCATGAGATTCAGCAAAGGCAAGTGCAGGGTCCTGCACCTGGGGAGGAACAACCCCAGGGACCAAGCCAGGCTGGGGGTGACCTGCTGGAGAGCAGCCCTGCAGAGAGGGACCTGGTGGACACCAAGCTGACCGCGAGGCCATGGTGTGCCCTTGTGGCCAGAGAAGTCACCTGAATGTGGTTAACTTATTAAGGCCGTGGGAGGAAAATAAAGGGGAGCAAATGGAGAGAGCAAATTTTCTGCAAAGTTGGGGTAGGGAGCTGTGTGGAAATGTGGAGGGCTGAAACAGAGCACAGGCCCTGAGAGAGGTGCAGAGTGGTTTTCATTGCCTCTCTGCAATCTAAATCCATTGCAGCACTGATGATGGAGCAGTGAGAAGGTGCTGCTAGCGTGGGAAGGGCACAGCAATATTTGCCCTTGCACTTTGCAATGGTCCCGGATGGTCCCTAGAGGTCCCTACCAACCTCAGCCATCCCGCGATTGATGATATCCCACTGGTAGTTGAACTGGCAGCCCCAGCAGAGGAAACTGTGGCAGACAGAGCCTGCATGTTTGTATTTTAAACCCAGTTAAAGTTGACATTAAAAGTACTGTGCTGGTTCTTTCTCTTATGCTCAGCAATCACGGCATCTTTAGGGTGAGTATCTGCTTTACTGCCTCTGTAGACTGCGTGTCATTTTGTAGCCTCAGAGGAGGCGAAGGGCAAGAAGGCTCTGGGACACCGCAGACG
This sequence comes from Tinamus guttatus, assembly GCF_000705375.1. The sequence continues at coordinate 29,105 of NW_010584403.1, read as the reverse complement.
AGCGGATAGGGAGGGACAAGGCTAGCCAGGATGGAGGTATGGGAAAGGACCAAGGCCTGGCGGGATGTGGAGTTTGTTGGGGGTCTTGCAGAGCTCAGCACAATGTAGCTTTCATCCAGGGCTGCAAGCAGAGCTCACTGCCAAGCCTGTATTTAAATAATAAATGCTGGCTATGACCGTTTCCATCTCCATGGCTGGAAATGGATATACACGCACACGTTTCTAAATAGGACCAGGATGTTTTGCAAAGTGTTGTAAGTGCATGTGACAAATCTACCGAGTTCACTAAATAGAATTAAAGGAGATCAAGCATAGAGGATGAGGACCAGAGCTGAGCCCTCAAAGTCAAGTGCCCAATTGCACAGCAGCCCCGCGCTTGCATAACTAGATTTGCATCTCTTTAGCGCTCTTCCTTCCTACTGCCTTGACATTTTAAGTTGGTCAATAGAAGTAAAATTGCATCGGTTCATTAATTTTTAAAAGTAAACTTTGAAAAGCAACTGGGATGCGTTTTGAAGAAAGGCATGTAGTTAGAAAGGTTAATTGTTGTTTCAAGCGGCTTGGTAAAATCAATAGGACTTGGAACTGTTACTCTGCTGGTGTCTGGGTTTTGTGGAGAAAGGAGCTGCGGGCTCGTGAGGCTGTGCTGGAGCGGGGGAGCTGGGGCCTCGGCAGCGTCGCGGGCGGCTGTGAAGCCGGGAGCCGCCGCTCAGCCCCGAGCGGCACGGGGGGCTCGTGCTGCCTTGTAGCAAGGGGAAATGAAGGAAACGTGGCCTTGGCAAAGGGCAGGGCAGGTCGCTGGAGTCTGCGGTTGTGCGTGTGCACTGCCCCAAGGCAGTGGGGAAAAGCTGCTGGGGAGGTCGGTAGGGGAGTTCCTGTGCAGACAGGGGCCCAGCATACGGGGTGTTGGTTCCTGGTGTGCGTTGCATCACAGTAGGACACCTAAGGACACAGTCACTTCTTTCTCCACGCTTGGAGAGGTGCGGAAGTGGCAGCGCTCACACAGTGCGCGACTGTCCCCTGTTCCAGTTCACCCTGCTCGCGCCGTCCCTGGCTCCTATGCGGAATTCACTCCTCACTGGGAGAACGTGGGCAGCGGCTCCGACCACGCGCCGCCTCCGGGCCGTGCTCTGCTCGGTCACCGTGTGCCAGGCCCGCTCCAGCTGCCTCACCGCAGTGCAAATGAAATAATAGCTTTTAGCTGCGGTTAATAGATTCAGATGATAAAACACAGCGGGGGATTTGTTAAGAACATGAGCGAGCAGCTCCGGAAAGACAAAGCTTTATCAACCACCGCCGCCTCCGGGCCGTGCTCTGCTCCGTCACCGTGCGCCGGGCCCGCTCCAGCTGCCTCACCGCAGTGCAAATGAAATAACAGCTTTTAGCTGCGGTTAATAGATTTAGATGATAAAACGCAGCGGGGGATTTGTTAAGAACATGAGCGAGCAGCTCCGGAAAGACAAAGCTTTATCAAATTAATATGCCGTTCCTCAGGAAGCGGCGGTTTGGAGACGCTTGCAGCGTGCGAGGGTTCGAAGCAGACTAATCAGGGCCGCTGTTCTTTTATCCGCGGTCGCCCCGCGCAGCCGCCTCTGCGCCCGCCGCTGCAAGCCCCTGATCCCAGCAGTGCTTTAACCCTGCAGCTCCTCTGCCCTGTCCTCCACACGGATCTCACACCCGTGCAGCGATGTAAAATCAAACGCGCTGTTTGCCTGAACCCATCTAATGGGGAACGCCTTTGCATTCTGGCTTCATACTGAATGCATGTGCTACGCTCACCTGTGCGTATATAAATATATATTTAGATCTCTGTAGGTGCAAAGGTGTACATGGAGCAATGCTTGTGCCTGGCTAAATTCAAACCTATGCTAACATACATTAAAACTTAAAGTTTTAACTAAATATTGTTGATTAAATCTAGTTCTAATGTTTGCATCTTTTTACCCATGGTCTAGCAGAAATATGTGTTTTAGACACCTGGTACTGCCCTTCTAGGCTCCTCTACGAATGCACCCTTGGATTTTTTTTTCCCCTCCTACTTTTAATGGTAGGAAAATTCCATCGAATTTTCAGAATTCAGGCATGACCATGGATTTTGCACTCATCCACCAAACACACTCAAAGACGGAGCAAATGTTGCCTGTGTGAACAAACAAGCTGATGCAGTCGTACAAAGCAACATTGGTTCAAGCTGGTGGTAAACCTGGTGCCTGGCACTTTAGAGGGCACCAAACCTCTTGTTGAGCAGCAGGAAGCACAGTCCCACAGGCTCAAGTGATTTTGGGACATCAAGCACAACAGTTTTGGGGCGGCAAAACCAAAAACAAACTCCCCTGGTATTTCACAATCTTCAGTTCAGTGACTGTGCTCAAAGAGAAGAGAGAGGTTCAACTTTTTATTTTAGTCCTCGTTAAAGAAAGCATGACTTTTTGAGAAATAACAACATGAAAAAAATAATCTTTAGAAAAAGGCAGAGGGCTCCTGGGACCTAGGAAAATAGTGAAACAGCCTGAATATCAAAGGCTATATTTTTTCTCTCCCATTTCTGCAGCAGGAGGCAGTGACTTTGAAGTGTGCAGCTTGATGGAGAGAAGCCCTGGCGCCTGTCTCAGCAGCAAAGTTGCCGTCCCCGAGGGGGATCTCGTGTGGGTGGTGAGTGCTTGGTGAGTTTTGCTTCTATGGTCAGTGCTTATCTAGGCTCCTGTTTCACACAGAACGGGGCTGGACCGGAGCTTGCCCACCTTCCTTGGACCTCATTCATTCAGTTAGGATTTTGCTGTTGCACCCATTTTGCAGCTTATGATGATGGAGGAGAGTGAAATAAACAGCTGCAGAAGTTTCTTGGTGTTGCTCGTTATGCTGTTGCTGTTGTTGTATGAAGAGAAGAGCTTTTCAGAGCTGCTCTGGAGCAACTCCATAGCTGGTGAGGAGAATGCTCAACACTGCCTTCCCGTACAGATGCCTGTGGCACCCGGAGACTTGGCTGCGAGTCCATGCACGGTGATGGAGCTAGAAGTCTTTTTAGAAAACCTTCAACTGCTCCATGCAAATTAGAGGAGATTTAACTGGTAGGATGGGGGGACTTGTAGCCCAAAGGTTTATCACACTCAGCAATCTCCTGATCCGAAATAAATGCCCTGCCTGCTCGATCCTGGGTACTAGGAGTACGTGCCAGCTGCTGTGATTTGCAAGAGGGCTGATTCTGGTGCTTAACTTCAGCAGAGGTAATTTTAAGTTTCCAATTACCATTTAATAAAACCTTTAATTACTGATTTCGATACTGAGGCAGAGAAGGCATGAGAACGGAAGCGCTTAGGGCAGTGTTTGGTGCCCAGGCTGGGGTCGGGATCTGCAGGGACCGGGCACCGCTGCAGCATCACTGAGCTCAGGGCCCGGGCACTCAGGTCATGCAGCTCGGATCCGATTTCCCATGACCCGGATTTCATTCTTTTGGCTTCGGAGCCCCCTCAGCACAAAGCGGCTGAGCCGCACTGCTGCGGGACTTCGGATGGGGCTGGGAAGGGAGCGCAGGGGAGTTTTCAAATCCCCCCGGGCAGTGTCACTGTGAAGTAAATGTGGCTGAAAGCAGAGCAGAAAACAAGAAGGGACTTGGCCGCCGCACACGTCTGCTGTCATCTCTTCCCCTGGCACATCGGGGCTACGCATGGCACGTGCTGGTATAGAGCTCCTGGCACAGACACCTGAGCGCCGTCGTGTCCAGCGTGCGCAGCTGCAAGGGACTTGTTTCCCTTTGTAATCCCAGTAATTTTAATAAGCAACCTGAGATCGGGTTCTTAATGAAACTCTCCGGCTCTAAGAGATGCTAATTATGCTCAGGAAAGAAAAATCACTAGTGTGTGGTCTGGCCGCAGCCCTTCATCAGCTTGCAGCATTCATTCCCAGCACTTGCATTATAATTACACATTAAAAAGAAAAAAAACCTACTTGATTGTATGCCCAGAGCTGAAAGCTGACGTGTTCTCCTTGAAGGCAAAGGATGAACGTGGCAGACCGACTGGCACCCCTCTGAGGTTCAGACTCTGCTGAGTTTGGGGTCATCTGCAGCTGTAATCCTGTAGAAAACCAGCTCTGACAGAAATGTCAGCTCCTCGCGTGCCCTGCAGGCTTTTAAACCTGTATGTTGTTTTCTACTCTGCGTGTTGCTAAAACGAGAAGAAAGCAGCAGATGGGGAGATGTAATACATCATTCCCAGATACATATTTGTTCAGCAAGTAACAATTGCACCTGTGATGTCAGGTAACCAAGCAAGAACCCCTGCACAATGTGATGTTGTTACTAAAAGATTGTTTTCAAAAATAACATGTTTTATTACTGGACATAGTCTATGCAGCTTCCCCTCCGGAAGTTTCAATATTTCAAAGATTTTTGACAAAAAAGGCCTCAGAGAAGTTGTTTTGTTCCACAAATAAGCTGTTTCCAAGGCAATTTCATTCAAGTTAATTTGTCAGCATTTTAGTTTAATTGGTCTATTAAATAATAGCAACCTAAGCATTTTTATTTTTTGTATTTTATTGTGTGCATTGTTATTTCTGTATGTTCTGTTTGTTTGAAGTATCAGTGGTTGGACTACCCAGCAGTGAAGAATCTGCCTATTATACATTGTACTATTAATCATCTGGCAATGTTTTGTCTAGAGGCTGAAGAGGATTCTTATCTAGAGAGAAGAATCACTGAATTTGTCCAACTCATATGGGACTATTACGGTCTCCATTCTGGTGGACAGGACTTGTAGCTGTATTTCCAGGACTGTATACAGTGGGGAAAAAAAGCTTTTTCGTAGGCTTAAGCAAATAAATTTTCTCAAAGCACTTGGACATTAGACTTTGAGGAAAGGTAGGTGGTAATACCTTTTATATTCCTGCATCAGAGACAAATGGATATTTTTATGAGAAGGAGGTGAATGAGCTCTTTCACTTTGCCTTAAAGCCATGCAGAGAAAATTTAACGAAGTCAGATCATGAGATTTAGGTAATACTATCTGGGAGAAATCCCTTGGAAAACAGGGCAGCGAGATTTTCAAGTTCTGCTTCCATCCTCTTTAAATCCTGTAACCTCCATGGATGCTTGAAGGGCTGTTGGAAGCAGGGTGCTGCTCCCGGGTTGGAGCAGGGTCTGCAGTCTGCTCTGCAGCACGGGCTCGGTGTGACATGGAGCATGCAAGGAGCGTTCCTGCTCATGCTTGAGGATGGGGAGATGGCACCGAGTGCGCAAGGAGCGTTCCTGCTCGTGCTCCAGCACGGGGAGGTGCCACCAAGGGCACATGGAGCGTTCCTGCTCGTGCTCCAGCACAGGGAGCTGCGATTGTGAAGATGCTGAGAAGAGGATGTGAGTCCTCACTCATATGAAATGCTCTGGGGCCCAGCAGTGCTGGCGCTGCAGCTCTGCCTCTCCGCCAACACCATTCCCATGCTCCCGCAATTCCCAGGCGCGTGGCGGGAGCCGTGAGGATGGGGAGCTGGTGTGCGGAGGAGGTGGCGCTTGGGAAGGCCAGGCTGGACCCCACCGGCTGCCAAGGCTCGTGCTGGGGCAGCTCTGCCCTGGGGACACGTCTGCAGCGGTGACGGGGGCATCTTGCTGCGATGGCATTGCCCCGTTAACCGACAGGGCATCCTAATGTCACGTTTTTTCTGCTCCCTCACCTGATGCTACACTAGGGTCCCTTTACAGCTCCATGACCATTTAAATGTTCCTTAAAGTGACTCAAACTGTATAAATCTGTACTTTATACTTCCTTTATGGTCCCTTCATGCTGCCAAGTTTGTATAAAGCTCCTTTGACATAACTGGTGTTGAGAAACCTGCCTGAATTACTGAAGCTGGATGGATTAGGATCTGAGCGTCAGGAATGGTTCACGTGTGCTTTTAACCATTGTGTAATTTGACTCATTTCAACCTCTTTCACTGTGGCCTAAGCTGAGCTGAATTATTCTGTTTGCAGACAACAGCACATACATATGGACATCTATTATGGCTCAGTTAACACATGGGGTCCTGTTGAACTTGACCCTGTGGCTGAGCTCCAAGAACAAGCACCACCGTGTCCAAGCTGGCTGTGGTTGAGAGGTTAATATCTGGGGTCGTCTTCTTCTCTGTGCAATTCCATCATCAGCGGTTTATTTTTGTAGCAATATGGCACTAAAAATAGTTTATGGCAGTGCTGTAAGAAGGAAACGTGGAGAATGGCCATCCTGATAAACAGCCTTCAACACCCGTTACCATGAAGAGCACTAGAGCCTAAGTGACAGCCTAAAAAGAAAGAAGTGTCATCTTTGATTCATGCCGCTGTTGAATTAAGCAGTGTAATCACTGGTGAATCCATCATTACCAGCTGTAAACAGCCGGTTCATTAGGTGGCCTTCCTAAGGCAAAGCCATGGACCATTAACATGTTACACATTGGGCTGTTAACAGCAATAATAATCAACACTATCAGGAGAATTACCAATAATACAGACCAATTTCTAACCTTATGAGATGTAAAGTAGGATCACAGTATCTGAATAAATCAAGAGTAGTTCTTTCAAGCATAAGGAAATCACTCTATAACATTGTAATAACATTTTTGGAAATATGAGACTGAGCATTTTAAACTGCTCAGACAATATGTTTTTTGAGAATATCCTGCAGTATGGAAAAGTATTAACTCTTCAAAATTGCCATTTTTTCGGAAAGGGTGTTGGTCTTTGGAGGGCTAAAAGATATGTCGTAGTATGACTGACAAGTTTCCCTTATTCTAAAAACAGGGAAACAATTCCCTTCTGCATGATTTTAAATTAAAAACAACCTCTACTGTAGTGTGGTTTTTTTTATTATTTTTTTGATGTGTGTTTTTTTCTTTTTTTATTCTTTTTTTTTTTTTTTGAGAACATCTTTTGCTGGATATGCACTTTAAATTACAGGAGCATTATCTAGGACAAAATGGATGATTTATTAAAGCAAGAGCCAACCTACTTGTGGAAAAGCTGAGGATTTCCAGCAATGACTCCTATTCTGATTGCTTAGCTTCTAGGCTACAGATAACTAAATATCCACAAGAGGGGATGACAATGCCAGGTTTTTATATTATTCATTTTAAACAACTTTAATCTCTTGATAGCTCTGCCTGTGTCTTACTTGTTTCTCATATGTTGCAGCATATCAGCATGCCTGTTATTCTTCTTTTCCTTTTTATATTGCTAACATTTTTTCATTTATTATGCATTGAAAAAGTGATGAAAACATTCATAAAAAACAAATAAGCAACCGAACTACATATATGCCCTTGGACTTCTTTCTACATGTGATGTAATTCCACCCTACCCAAATTTCATCTGTCTCTCTCTCCCTCATAAATCTACATGATTCAAAAAAATATCTATCCCACTGCCCATACCTGGAAACACACCTCAAAAGAAAAACAGAAAACCTTTCATGAATGCCAACAGGCTTGAAAAGATTATTTCAGATAACAGCATGCGACTTAAGGCACAATTGTCTTGGAAATTCCAGGAGACAAATCCTCCTCATTTCACCTCTTGCCTGCTCTTTACTAAATTACAGAAACACTAGCACAGACCACAGCACGCAGGTAGTGACTCATGGGGCATCTGCCAACTGTGGCTGCTGGACAAAGATCAAAGAGCAAATCTGTATGGCGTCTAGAAGGGAGCCAGAAAGCCCCTGCAGACCGTGGAGCATGGAAGCAGTCTTTTCCTTTTAAAAATATTGAAGATAATCCGTAACATCTCTTTAACTGAGCACATGACCGCTTGGATGAACTGGACCCCACCGGTTCTTGATGGGAAAAGCCCAATGAGAAGTCGTTAAGGAAGGACTCACTATGGTTCCCTGTATCTTCACCTAAAGCTCTGCGATCTCCTGCTGTTCCCAGCTGGCGGCTGGAGGATCGATAAAACACTGTTTAGGGATGAGAGGAGTTGCATGTTGGAAGACAGCAAAGCAGAAGCAGCCTCCCTTTTTGCCAATCGGCCATTTAAAATACAGTGCGATGAGACAGCCCGTCTGAGACATGATCTGCTCCTTGGTCAGTTTGTGAATGCAACTCCTGAGCTCAGGAGGGTTTTTGTTAGTTTTCTTTTTCAAAAAGCATTGTTTGAAAGAGAGAATAAAATCATCCAGGGCAGCAGTAATTAGACGTAACCTCTATTGCATGGGTGGTGGATGGCTGCTTGGAACGATGTGCATCTAGGTCTTCAGAAAAGACCAAGACAGTTGAATAGGTTCAAAGTGAAGGAACCTCAGATGGTGGCAAGACTCTGTTTCTGGGGAATACAGTTTCAATTTGCAGATTATTTCTGAAATATGTTACCAGGATTTGCTTTGCTTTATTTGTGTTTATTATTTATCTATTCATAAAGGAAACTTCTCAGGTCATCTTTGTCTGTACAAACTAGCTTTTGTACAGAGTGCAGTACAGTGCAAATGTGATTTAGGTCTTCCAGCACTAACATATTACAAATAATACATAACTAGGGCCTTTTTTAAATCTAAAACTGTATCTCTCCCTTTCTCATATGAAATGTCATGCTGTTACTCCTTATTTCTCTCCATGTACTTTATGAATGCTTTATGTCCCAGCTGCATTACTTTATTTACTCTAATTATATGCTTTCTGTATGAGAGAGACTATCAGCAGAGGATTCCCAAAACTAGGTGCAAAATTATTTTTGCGTTTTAGAAGAAGCACTCGCAGGTTTGCCATGCCTCGATGCAAATGCAAAATGCATCATATTAATGAAGGCTCAAGATCGGGCCCTGCACAGGGATTATGTTTTATGCATGAGTTCCCTGCTCGTCCAAGACACATCAAAGGTTCATCATTGACCACTGACAGACACATTCATCCTCATTTGAAAGCTCTCTCATAATCTGTTGCTCTTCTTGTCTCTCCTAAAGGTCTCTGGGCAAAGAACCCTTCTCCTGGGGGACGCTGCAGTCCAAAGCCAGCTCGCTGGCTCTGTCACCTGGCTCTGTTTCTTGCAGCAGCAGCAGGACTTAAGGTGCATTGCTTTTCAGGCCTCCTTCAATGGGTGAGAATTTTCCTGTTCCTTATTGTGTGCTTTTTTTGGAGATACTGGGGCATGATGAGGTCCTAGAATTAATGGAGACCGCCCTTATTAGATGAGTAGTTGCTTGCACAGTTATAAAAGAATTTATGGAAGATCACAGCAGTTCAGCTCATAACAGCTTAAAATACACTGAGAGGCTAATCATACAGCTGCCTGAGCACTGTGCGGAGACTGCTGAATTAATCAGGTGCTTTGGGTTATGAAACACTGCAAAAAGAAATAGAAAAAAAAAAAAAAGAAAGCAAAAGCAGAAGGAAAGCGTGTCTGCTCACTGAATTGCCTGTAAGTGAAATGGTGCCCAGGGACCCCTTCAGCAGCAGTCAGCAAAAGAAGTGACCTTCATTACCGGAGTGCTGACGGGGCACTTCCCTGGTCTGCTTACCAGCGAAAGAAATAGCGGGCAAAACTGTGTGCTCGGAATAAGCAGCGGATCCTGGGCTGCAAAAGGACTGGTTGGAAAGTGGGATCCTGGCAGTGTCCCAGCTGGGCTTGTAAGGGATGGAAGGGTTTGAGCTCTGTTGCTGACTGCCTGGCACATTATTTCATCTACTTAGTCCCCAATTCCAAAAGGGCCTAATAAAAAAGGAAAATGGGCACAATAAATCTCCTTTTCTCACAGTCTCTGTCATACCTTCTGAGCTCGTAAGCACTTTGGTGTAGGAACTACCTCTTGCTATAAGTATATTTGGTTGGGCATGTGTGTGGGGACACTGCAGAAACATTGTGCTATGGAGTTAAGTAATAAGTAATTGATAATACTTGCTAAGCCATGATTGTAAAGTTGGTATAGCATGACATATATATTCCTCTGCAGTTGCTGGCATTGCAAAGAGCATATTGGCATGGAAACAGGCAGCTTTCCGGGGCCGTTCCCCTGATTCTGTCCGTTCAGGTAGGAAGCACACTAATTGCTCCTAGTAAAGTGATTTTTTCCTAACGTGTCCATACAGGCATGCCTGGGAAGCTGCTTTGAAAGATTCACTGCAGAGCAGCTTATTTTGCCCTACGTGCTGCAGTTGGTTCCCCGAGGCATGTTAGTGGGACCGTCTGTCAGGACACTCTAATAGAAATGCCAAGCTCGCTGGAGCTGACTGGCAAAGAAATCTTGGGATCTCCTGGGAAATCGGCGGGTTTTGTTCAGATCACTGACTGGAACAAAGCAAATAAATCCATGGGTTCTTGTCATACATTTATTTCCCCACTTTCCATTACATGCTGACATTCAACATCACGCAGCAGCTGCTTTGGGAAAACTAAGTGACATGCTCTCCTTACTCCTTAGCTTCATGGAACTCCTTTGCCCTTGTAGCTTGAGCTTTTCTGACTTCTGTGTTCCCTCAGTGCTGGGGAGGTCACGGGGATGATAGACCTTGCACAAAACATCTGCAATGAGCAGGGGCAACAGCCACCTCTTTGCTGTTTGAGTCCATTGCAGCTCACTGCACCCCTGCACATCACTCAACTTGGTCTATGGGATGTAGTTTAAAAGTGGTTCCCCAATATGCTCAACAGCAGGAGAAAGATACTTCTAGAGAAAATTGTTCTTTCTTAGACATGTTCCTTAGGATAGGATGAATCAAGTGTAAACAGCACCCTTCTTCAGTCGTTTCAGAAAGTCACATAATTAGTTCAGACCCATCCAGTGTGAGAGATCTCACCCTGGAGACCTTACAGATTAGGCAGCTGAAGAACTGTCGGGACGTGATGAAGATGACCATGAACGTTGCCATACAGCAACAGGTCTAAGCCCTGCTCTTCAAAGATATATTTGGATGTCTAACTCCCACTGAAGAGAGTGTCCTAAAAGGCTTGCCAGAAGCAGATAGATTTACAAAAAGATCAAGATTAGAGAGAGAGCTGGGTTTCCTTTCATTTAATGCGTAATTCCCTCCATTTTTTTAAGAATAAAGCAGGGGTGGAGGGCAGAAGGCCTCTCCAGCCTCACAGCACGTTTCACTGCCACATGCTGCCTGCAGACAGCAGAAAACCCGAGCATCCACTTCCAGGTGGTGGCCATGGGGATGTCTAAGGAGGTGTGCCAGGGCAGGAATTAGGGTAGGAATTGTTTGTAGTGTTAAGAAGCCTGGAAGTGTATCGGATTTCCTGCTTGGAGATAAGCAGAACTCCCCAAAGATTCCCCAGATATAAGCCAAAACTGTGCTGTGCTTTCTAAATAATTCAAAGTTTTACTTTTGACCTTTCCTATTTATTACTACAAAAGCTAACATTTTAGAAACAACAGAAAATTGAAAAGGCTGAAATAAACAAAGTCCTATTGGATCCCAGGCTCTTGTCAGTGTTCATTAGGCAGCATCTTCTTTCATGGACTCATAGTCCCTGGACTCATCACGGGACACTCATTAACAGGGGAGAGCAAATGTCATTGTGGATGCAATGACATGGTGACACATGCATGAATTCTGCATTCCTTGTTCCCCTTTTGCTAACCTGTCTCTTTCTCAAATAGTTCATGGTTTACAAACCCCAAAGTGCTCAGAGAGCACCTAGAACCAATAACACTGTTAGCAAGAACCTCAATAATCTGATGTAAATACTGGGGTCAAAGCTATAATGGAAAATGATCAAGTTTATGATTTCCAGCTTCCTCGGATTGTTTTGTTATTGATCTTCTTGTAACCTATAATGCTCTACCTGATTAAAGAATGACTGGCCAATAATTTCCTACAGCCAGTGACCATGGTAAGGGATTCAAAAGGTGCACACAAAACAAAATCTGAACAATATAGGACTTGGCTCATTTGTATATTATGCACCAAGAATTAGCATCAACTGCCCTAAACTAGGGGGTACATAAGCCAGTTAATCCACTGAGACGTTATTGTAACAGATGCATTGATGAAAGGAACCCAGGTGCAGTGGAATGAATGTCTCCTGCAAGGGATCATGGTGCTGGGTGGCCTCAGCGTTCCTAACAGATGGGTTCATACAATCCTGGTCATGGCTCCAGCTACCAATGATATTTCAATTTTGTTTGACTTCCAGTTTGGTGCCTGCCAAATCCCAAATAAATTCATATGAAAAATGTCATGCTGAACAGTTTGGGAAGTGGGACAGTAGGGCATTAACTAGGTCAACTAGGATTGAATCGAGACCAGTGGGTGGTCATCGTCGTCAACGAAAGCTTTACTAATAAAGCTTTAGTGCTTGTGTTTCCCACTGTAATGTGTGAGTACAAACAACCTTATAGGACAGGCACTAGCAGATCTTCTAGGGTATTTTGTACTCATGAAAATGAAAACAAGATCTTGATAAACTTCCATTTTTTTCCACATAAATTGGCTACCTGATACCTGCATGTGACTGCAATAAATCTTCAGTGAGAAATGGTGGATGTAACAAGAGAAAAACTACCTACAGCCGAACTTTGTTGTACTGACAGCCTTTGCAGAATGTAATTGTTAATAGCTGCCAAAAACCATGAGATTATGTTCAACTCATGAATTTGTTCTCCTGCTCTAATGCATCTTGTGATGTAGCTCTGATTGGTGTTATCCAATGCCTTGCTGAGAGAAGAGGTATCTTCTAAATGCATTTAAGAATTTAGCAACTCAGTCTATTTCAGAAATAATTTTTTACCACAGAGCAAATAGATATTCTTTCACTTTATAAACTACGAAAGCGTTTCAACATAGCTCTAGGGTGAAAACTGAAGCATGCTGAGTTCCTAGCTAAAGGACAAGGAATTCGGGTGGCCAATGTTCTTCATTGACAGCTGGCCAGAAATTGTGATGGTTCTTGCAGCAAAAACATGTTAACCACTAGCAGTTTAAAAGGTGCCAAACTGCCTCACCTTGACTGTGCGCAGGATGGTGCCACCGGTGACCGTGGCAAAGCACTGGCGCTTCCCAGGTGTTATCGCATGTGAATCACGTGCAGGGAAATAAAGTTTATTCCAACGTGCCCATCTTTTAAAAGGACACAGTTACTGAAATTGCACAATGGACTAACTGTATCGTTCTTTGAAAATCAACATTCAAAGCCATTATTTCCAGAGACAATGCAGCCATTTTGTCCCAGGACGAGCGAGAAAGGGAGCAAGGCAGATTAATGAGGGCTTTCTGAGGGGTCAAGGCACAACAGTAAGCTGATGAACTTAAAATTACTAGGGAAGTAAAATTGCCTGCAAAATTTGCTGGAGGTCTCCTGAGAAAAATTAATGTGACGAAGAAACTGCAGAGGAGGAAGCAATTACTGGAGAAAGGAGTGAGGCGCTCAGGTGTGGGAGGTACGGGGAAAAAATGAACCCAGGACATGATATGTCCTTGAGAAATCAAATGCTTGGATGCTGCTACACCAGCAGCGAGATCAGCCCGTTCTTGCCCATCCAAACTCCTCTTTGCTGCCACGGAGGGGACACAGATTTCCCCTGCGAAGATCTGGCTGGAGAGCAGGAAAACACTAATGCTGAGTGGTGCCGAGTACCGATTCAGAGCAGAATGCACTGAATGGCTAAAGGGAAGCTGAGCTCCTAGATGTTCTGATCTAGAGCACAAATATCTTGTAAACATGCGTAATGATATCAATGGTCTGGGATAACGGCTGGGAAAGATCAATCTATGCTCCACAGGACTGGGAGAGGGCCAGAAGCAGAGTGATTCCCTGTAGCCTGAGAAATAAAATTCACAACTTCAGGTGAAAAAATGTTACCAAAAAGGTAATGAATGGGTCAATTTAAATTTTCTGCCAACTGATGGACATTGGAGGAGAGAGGATAAAGAAATATAACACTAGATTTCCAGACTGTGCCACATGTTACAGACATTGATCTTGGACAGAAATGACTGGAGAAAGATTATTTCTGAAGAACCATCATTATGCAGTTTTTGTGTAGGCTTTTTGAGTAGAACAAGCCCAGAATTTACTTTTCTGACTTCATTAGAAAGCTTAATCATCATCCCCAATGTGCAGAAGGTGCAGGGCTGTCTTTGTGATCCTGGACATTTGTGTAGATGCTTTCTTTGAGCTTTCTAGGTGTAACAAATGTTTGATGTGTTCTGTTCGGTTCTCATTTGTGGCATTTCCGTATGCAGAACTCATCATATTTCATATTTACACACTTTATTTGATGCTTCAGAAACTGCATCTTGTACCAGAATAAATATTTGAGAGAATTGTACCAGTATAAAACTTCAGAAGTTCTATTCCTTTTGAAAAAGTTAATACAGCTTTCTATCACTGTCACTGCTCAGGGGAAATTGTGGCCAACGAGAAGCATCAGGAATTTACACTGTGAAAGGAAGAGTTCTGATAAAAACTTATGTTCCTTTATGCTGAGTAATCTTGACTATTAAAAAAAGAAGTAGAAATAAATAAGGTTTTGAAAGTAATTTCTGCCTGATGAGCACCAATGATCCTGAAATATCATATAAAGTAATTAAGCGCCTATTAGATCATAAGGTTCAATGCAGAAGACCAAGCATTATAACTGCCCGTACGCTGTGCTTCTACATTACCAAGATTTTATTGTTACTTCCAACTTTTAAAGCTCTCGGCCTCTCCAGAGTCTGCCCAGCTTGTCCGCTCTGGCTGGTCGCTTGCTCCGTTGGAGACCTGCTGCAGAGAGATGGGACATCAGCTCCTGCAACACAGCTGGGGACCGAGATGTAGGATGTCAACACAGCATTCTGCTAATCAACAGCTGCTGATTTCTCAAAGACACAAAGCAAGTGCTCCAGAATTAATTGCTGGAAGGTGACCTTAATGCCTGGGGGGAAAGAAATAAAAGGGTAAGGATATTTATATAAAAAAAGGAAATTCATCTGTGAGTAGTAACCCAAATAGAACCCTTCTTTCTATGAAGATTGACTCAGCAACATCTTTTCTTGGTAGCAGTGAATTCACAGTCGAGGTCTTAGGCAAACACATGAAGCTTGGCTTTACTAGATAATGATAAGGAAAGGTCAGCTGCAAGTATTGCTTCAAGCACTGGTCTTTCCTGTCCCACTTAGTAACACTTTAGAGAAGATGCCGGTGAAATACCACCCTTTAGTCTTATACATGTGTTTCTACCATCACTTTTGGGCTGTGATGTAGCAGGGCTGAAATCACTGAACGAGTGAGAATCTTCGTTACAGAAGGTTGGATCTTTAAGTGGGAAGGAATTTCACTGTTTCACCACCTGTTGGTTGACATCACATCCTCTTGGGAAGGGGGAAGGATAAAAAAGTAGTGAAAGCAGTGTTAATACCCAAGGTTGAATATATTAAGACATATTTATTTATTTAGGGCAAGTTTCTTTGCAGTCTGGAATAATTCTCATGCAGGAAAGCAAGGCATCTCATGCTTACCAGACATGAACATCCTGATTTCAAATGTCTTTTAAATAAGACAGGTAATATGAAAGAAAATTAGTTGCACAATCCTATTGAGTGCAAATATGTGTTTGTGGAGAGATACCATTAGTCTCTATGTAAGTCTTATCACATATTCTTATTTAGGAAGGTGAAACGCAGCAGCTGGACTTCATATAGTTGAACATCAGAGTGGAAAGATTTTAAATGCACGATCCATCAAGGAGGTCTTGACTACATGTTTTAAACTGGAACCTTCATAATTTTCTACTAGGAAAGTTTTATAAAAGTTCCCTAATCTCCCCCTGTGTGTTTGTCAGCATTCCTTTCAAATATCAAGGTTATGGACTTTCTTTGTGGCGGTCCCTGCCCTCCAGGGGCCATGAGTGGTTGGTTACTCTGTCCACATTGGTTTTCTGAAGTTTTCTAAACCATTTCCAACTCATGCTCCCAATCCCCGAAGATATTGCCACTGAGTCACAAACCTGCAAATAAGAAACACAGTGTACAGGTCAAAGATGGGCATCTTTGCAGCTTGATGCCTCTCAGTAGCATTTTTGCATCAGAATTACCAATTATTTTGGTTATTGTCCTTTTCTCTACGTGAATAGAAACCATTGGTGCAGGTGGGCAGGGTTATTTTCCTCCTGGTTCCTGCAGCCCCTAGGTCATGGATGACCTGTTTATATTATTCCCCAAATATTTTCCCCATGGCCGCAGCACTCGTTGCAGTGTTTGCAGTTCTGCCTCTTTTGCATGCCCAGGGAGCAGGACTGGGTCTGCTGGCAGGGCAGGTCTGTACCTTCTGCTTTTGTATGCAGCATGCATTTAAAAGCCAAACCCTGCAGTGGTTTTAACATCTTTTCCCTCGATATGAAATAAAGCAGCTGGTTTATACCATAGGTTCCTTAATTGCATCCTCGTGGGGAGACATTTACAACAGAATTGTAGTTTTCGGGCAACCTCAGGAAAGCCCTGTTGTTTCTGACAGTTCCCTCAGGACACTTCATTCCTGCCACAGGGAAGGGAGAGAAAAATCACATTTACCAGCTTTATTACGGAAAACACTTTTAATCAACAGATTTTCATCAATGAGGTAAGTAGGATAAACCATGTAACTAATGTATTTCCGTCATGCCAAGGCCTAGGTAATGCTGGCGAGGGAGGATAGAGACCAAGGAGGACACGAAAACATGAATATTGACAATTATAAAAATTATGCCAAAGCATAGAAGAACAGTGGAGCAAAAGCAGCTGCTTAGGCTCATATCAGATTGTCACTAATGGCATAAGGAAATTATATCTTCTCTGCATTTCATTAGCTGTGACTTTAATAGTAAGCACTTAGATATCACGTGAACAAGATCTTGGATCAGTGAGCTCAATATCCTGCTGCTTTTACCTTGAAGTGGAGCCTCGTCCCTGTCTGCATTTGTGATTGGGCAATCTTATACAAATACCTTTCATGGGATATTCATGGAAAATAGGTCCAATCTTGAAAACACTTCATCTCTTGCTAAAATAAAAACTCGTGCACCTTTTGCACTAGAGTGCACTTAATCCAGTATCTGCACAGAAACGATATCCTCACAGTAGTTTTCTGGTGGCCTCATTTCTGGACATGCATGCAGTCAAAGGCTGCATGCATTATATTACAAAAATAATGTATTTTTTTTCAAAGTTTATGAGATCATCTCTTGAATTTGTTCATATGTGCTATACTTTAAAGGAACATACCATTAGTATATACCTGGATACTGCTTGAATGCATTTTATCCTTTGCTTACAGAAATTGCCAAAATCAAATGGACTCAAATGTAGCAATCACATTTGAAAAATCCAATTATCAATATGATAGAGAAACAGCTGCCTACTTTTGGATTTTGTGGTTTTCACATGTTTCTTTTAGAAAAAGAAAATTCCCAGTGATCTTCCAGTCTTACAGGGAACGAATGCAGCTTGTCTCATATATTTAAACAATAAGCATATGTAGAATTATCTGTGCTGAACAGAGATAATTCTGTAATATGCGTTTAGTGATATTCATGTAATATGCTAATATCCGTAACTTGTTTCATATGTCTTCTCTTTAAAGAAGTTAGCATCGTACTCCTACTGTGTATGGAATCTCATGGGAGCAAAGAAATGTGAACTTTATTTTCTGTTGTCTCCATTACTTTACAATTTATTTCTTGTTAGAAACCTCAGAAATTTTACTCCCGAAGATTTACTGTTCTTGAATTTCTTAAGGTTTTTTTCCATAGCCTCCTCAGAGACTGCTGTCTCTGTCAAGGCTGCATTCTAAGCTCCCATGAAAAGTGCCCTGGATAAAGCAGTTTTGCATTGAATTTTAAATGGAAAGGCTAATCCAAAATCCATTATTTCACTTTACAATTCCTTGACATCTTTCAATCAATTCAATTCTCCTTCCTTACCTAAAGGTCCCCTAGTCATCCAGTATATTTTCTTGTCAGTAGGTTTTTTTTATTATTATTTAAATCTTTATTCAAAACTGTTTGTGACGTAAATGAAGGTTTGAACACGGTAGGTTGTTTTGGTGACCAAAGTGTTGCTGTATATCAGATGGGCCGGTGCACCCGGTCATAGCTGTGTTCTGCACAGCAGCACTGGTGAGGTTGCGAGTTGACTTGATCTCTCTGCAAGCAAAACTAAATTGAATTTCCTTAAATGTCCAGGTTAAGACATCGCACATGAGCAGTTACAGCAGATGAGCTGAAGCAACACGAGTGTGTATTTCATGTCTGAGGACAAAATCTGGCTGTACGTTCTCTGTATTTTCTGTTGAGACCAGACACGCAGCAGTCAGCTCACCAGTGGCTCCCTTTCAGTTTGATGGGATACTTCAAAGTAAGTTGTCTGTAATCAGGTGCCTAACACTGGGTTAACAATCTAGGAACAAACATGTTAGAATTACATTTACTCTGAGTAAATGGCTAAAAAAATATATGAGTAAAAAAAAAAATCAAAACTTTACACTGTTCCAAAAAGTGCACTTGTATAAATTAAATTTATCTTCCCCATAAAATTGTGATTCTGATGAAAATAATGTTGAAACTATAGTCTTTTAAGATAGAAACTTTGATTGCAAAGATATTTAAAAATATATAGTTATTTATTTTTGTTGTTGAAGGTTGAACCACATATCTTTGAATTGCATAAATCTTCCACAAATATTAGTTTATGTTATATTCTTTAATATTCATTGTATTAGAAAAAGATATAATCTACCCATTTGACCATTATTACAATGTGAATTATATGCAATCCCCCTCTGCCTTTTTATTACACTCCTTTTGTACTTAAGCCACACAAAATTTAGTAAATCCTTACAGAACTTAATAAAGAGCAGAAGATTTATATATGTACTAAGAAGACATTCATTTAGTCTTCTTAGCCTTATTGAATTTATTTTCATTGGATTCCTCATCACCTGCTAGTTACCATATTTATTGCACTCTCTCCATTGCTTCTCAAAGCACGTATACGTGCAATGTTCCTGGAAGAATATCTGTGCAGATGTTGCATTAGTGGGGTAAATGTAACAAAACCATCTGATTGACCAAAACATTTGACTCAAAGTAATTGAGAGGTTATGAGGTCAAGTCATCGTTGTCCATCATGTGGCAGTTTCCTAGAAAGCTCAGTTACCTCCTCTTTTTTTTTTTTTCACCAAATAAATGCCTACTATTTCGGGCAATAACTAGAAAGCTGCCCAAATTTTAGCAGCAAACTAGTGTTGCGCTTACACAATAAATAGCTTATTTGTGACAATTTAAGCCTAATTTGTCATCTCTTCTTTCCCAGCACATTCTAATGCCCAGGACTTTCCAGGAAGCCGAAGCTTTCCATCTGAAAGCACTTAGCAGAGGCATAGCTACCCTGGCACCTCCTCTGGAAGCTAATAAGCATATCCAGAGATTAATAGGCATGAAATCACTCGAGACTGTAGACTGAAGAGGGCCTGAGAGAGCCACTCTGCTTTTGCAATGCCAATATCTCTGCTCAAAAACGGAAACTCCAGGCACAAATTAGGAGACTGTCCATTTGTTCTGCTATGATTTTGTCAAATGGGCTGCTCGCATCCAGACAGCTGATGTCTCGGAGCTGGGCTGTAGAAAAGGCAAAATAAAAGGAATTAAAGGGAGCAGCACGGAGTTGATCTGCTCCATGGCTGGAGTTGTGCTTCGTATTGTGTACTAGGCATGGGTTAGGAAGAGTGGAGCACAAATATGTGGTTCTGCTTCCTGGGGAACATATATATATGTATATATATATACGTATATGTGTATATATATGTATGTATTTTCTTATTTCCAGTGCCTATTCTCTCAGATGGGGTTTGGCATATACACAATACTGAATGTATTGGGGTACATGCATATGAGAGCAGCCCCTTACACCCTGGCTAGGTTTCAGTTAGCAACCTCCCAGTGCAGACATTCAGTCAAGTGCTGCCCTGCTCTCCTATAAAAGCCCTTGAGGAACTGCAGGATCACCTGCAGGAACATCTAGTTGAAGTATATGTTTTTAATATTGTTTTTCCACATAAGTACTTTTTTTTTTTTTTGCTTCAATCCCAATTCAGGAAAAAGAAAGATTCAAAATATCAGCTGAAGGAGTACCAGCAGAAACAGAGCAGAATATTGCTTGTTGTTGCAAAAAGGCAGTTTTATTTGGAGAAAATGCAACTCTACTAACACAGTAGAGCTACACATCTGTCTGAGCACTTATAAAGCTGTTCCCGCGTCTTGGGGAAAGATTGCAGCATGCTTTATTCACTGAAAGAGAACAAATATATACTGGAAAATTGCATTAGAATAGTCCAGATGGAGACTGTCAAAATATAAATCTTTGTAAGTTACTGATGTATAGCTCAGGGAAATAAGGAAACAAACAGCACATGTAGGCCACTGCTAATGAATCGCATTACTCACAATGCTGTTAATGACTCAGGCATGGATACCTTGTGTAATTAAATTATAAGGAAGTGCCGTTAAAGCAGATGGAGCTTGTCCGAATTTTAATGTGCTGCAAACTGCATTTCATACTTTGAAACAGGACTAATTGTTTTGTCATGAAATTTATTCTGGTGCTATTTTATAGATTATAATCTAGCATTTCTGATTTTATTTTATCCAATAGCTGTTATACACACACCAGCCTGAGAATTGTTCAAGTGATGTTTCTTGGCATCTAGATACACTCTGTGTTACATGGTCCATGTGCTGAAGGAATGACTGGATCTCTTCAGATCTTCTCTACATTACAGGCCACTGGGTTCCACTGAGATAGCTCTGCACAGAGCCCAGGAACTTCATGGAAAATAATACACCATTCCTGTTCTTGTGAGATTAAACAAGGAACACTAACGTGCACCAAACCTGAGGACTCTAGAGGAGAAATGATGAGTTGACTTATGAGGAGATCTAGGACCTACACTTAGAGGAAGGCGAAAACCACTAATCAACCCAAGGTGACATAGAGAAAATTCTTACTGGGACCATCAGTTTGAGTTTCTATTCATGGTCAATATAGGAGCTGCCAGCATCTAAAAGCAGCCATCCCCACTGGATTGTAGGCTGTCTGTGGAAAATGGAGAGGTTCATAAGTGGTCCTTAGTTAGATTCTTTAGGACTCACTTGTACTGTGAAAATGTTTAATTTTCCCACGTGAAACCCTAAATTTTTAATGCTAAAGTTGGAAAATACATCTGAATTCTTCCTCTTCTGTATTGTCACTTAGAGGGTTATAGTCTGCAAGCAGCAATGATTTATGCAAAATGGCTTGGAGTTCTTTCTCCCTAATATTTTAAGTGTTCATTTGTTATGTTTAATCCTGTTAGGATTTGGATCCTGTTGTTACTGTAACTTTCCCAGTCATTTCCCTTTTCAAACTTTGAACTTATTTCCTTTGCCATATTATCTTCATCGTAGTCCTCTCTCTTCTTTTAACTTGGCTGGCTTTTCAGCCCATGTTGAAATCATTAGATATTTAGGCCAAACCTGGTGAGACCATCTTGCAAGATGACATGGTCAGCATGGAAATGCCAGATTTCCATTTTTTTTTCTGCTTTACACTGTGCATAAGATTATGAACAGTTAAATTTCTCTCCATTTAGAGGAAGAAAAAAATCCTCTCGTCCACTTTATTTCCTATGTCAGTACAAGTCACAGTGACATCGGGAAGAAAAGATGCCATAGAAAGTCCAAATTCAATGCCCATTGAAGTCAATGTACATTGTAACTCAGTAGGGGTTACTTATATTCTCATATTACCTTGCAATTTGTGTAATCAATTTGAGAAGGGAATATGAAATGGCCAAAGAGCAGAGATTAAAAATAATCTAATAAGGGATTATGAATAAAATTCTCAACTGCCGCCTGCAGTTTTACTTTTAGCTTCTAGAAGTGGCATTTCATTAAAGAAGTAAGGAAAAGGTTACACAAGTGAACAAGCACCACTGCTTTTTGTTTTCTTTCTTAAGTAATAATTTATTATATTTTACAGTCAGCTGCTGGACGTTGATGTCAGCAGACCTGTTTGCTGCAGTCCCAGCTGATATAATTCAGCGTAGCGCTGGCGCCTTCAGGGGTGCTGATTTACTCTAGCTGACACCCCTGCCTGCAGATTTTTGGGAAGGCTGAGCATTGCAAACCCACGGAGCACAGCACCGTTTTTCCTCTGCTAGTCGCAGCGTGTGTCGGACAGGGAAACATTCCTCACTGCCTTTGGCACAGAGCTTTTACACCAGCTTGTGCTGTACATTATATTAAACTGCTGGCTTTACATCATAGGCTAATGCAATGCAGAGATGCAGAGCTCCTGAATGCAGAGCTTTTATAATTCAGATGACTCCTTGACTGTGCAAATCTCTAAATACCTACAGCAGAAAGAAGATGCCAAATGCAGAGATGAATCATATATTTTGAGTGATTGCGGAGCTTGTTCTCAGTGACATGAGCAGGCTGCTTTGACGTGGTCACTGTCCAGTGTGCCGTGTCAGCATGCAGGAGCCGTCTGTGCATGTGTCTAAATCCAGAGGACAGAAATCCTGAGCTTTGGAGACGCTCATATAAAAGTCACTCTGCACCCTGAAATCAGAGTGATTCTGTAGGCTGTCTCTGGCTCAGCTGAGAGGCCTTGTGCTCTGTGCTGGGGTATGGAAAAGGCACACGCGTGTCCAAAATAGCTCAGGTCAATGAGCCTGTACCTGGTGATACATCTAAAGGCTCCAAGTTGCTTCCTATGGGCCAATATAAGCAGCCAAGATCTTGTATTTTATCCATCTTCGTTACTCTCTAAATTACATGAAGAACCCGCTGCTTTTAACCAGCCTGTGTTTAAAGGACAGCGCAACCTCCTGTTCTCATTCTATGTCCACCTACCATGCAGGGCGAGTGACTTTAGGCAAGGAACTAATGGAGACTCGTGGATTCCAGCCAGGGCAGGAGGCCACAACCTTGCCTTTCGTGTCCCTTGGATTGCATTGGGGACAGCAACCGGCTAAAGCCTTAGCAGGATCATCCCCTCAGCCTCCAAGGGAGGGCACCACGCTGCCTTAACGCCCTCAGGCCAGGCCCTGCGTCCTGTCACACTGGCACCGAGCCCATTTCCAGCCTCTAGAGCCTCCCTGGCTCTAAATTGCCTGGGCTGGAGAGGGCGGCGAGGCTTGTGCTGCATCCACCGTGAAAAACGAACTCTCAAATAGAGAAGAAATGCAGTCCTATAAATCTGGGCAGGAAAGGCAGAGGAATATACTTCACACGTGCTTTGATTATAGAATAAGCAGTTCAGGCACAACGCTTTTCTTCCAAGAATAAAGCACTCAAAGAACAGGGGCAAGAATGGAGACGCCGGCAGGGGTGCGAGCGGCACCTTGGCAGCTCCGTGCTGACTGATGGGCCGGTCACAGACCCCTCTCCCTGCGGCAGAGCCGTATCCAGAGGCTCCTGAGGGAGCTCAATCCATCCGACTGGCCGGGCCGCAGAGCTTTGCATATAGCTCTGCTTTACGCAGCACAGCAAACGGCTCTGCGACTGCCCTAGTCTTTTTCAGGCTGTTCGGAGGTAGAGGAAATGCTCTTAGTTTCGGAACTGTTTGATTTTACTCGTTATATTTATTGTTTCATGTCATGATAGTTTATTACAAATGCATACTGTGCCTTGGAGTTGCTTTTCCGCACAGTTCATCTTCCCTGGGAACGCGTTGCTTTGCTTCAATAACTTATGGCCCAAAGCTTTACTGATTTGAAGTCTCTTTTGTTATTGACTTCACTCTTTTAGCTACATTTTTTGAACCAGGCCAATGCTCTGACTGCCTGATCATCCCTAAGTGCCTTCAAATTTGGTGCTGTTGCAGTGGAGAAGAGAGTTTGTGACTCTGACATGTCATTCTGCACAGAGCTGGAAAGCTGCATTTATGCGTTTGCAGCCTTCTTATTTTCTGCCCATATTCTTTGAGTGCAGTGTCTTTAGAAGAAAAATGCTTTTTTAGATGGTGAGTCAAGAACTATAACTTCTTACCTTACCTGACTGATCTTTTTGTGCTTTTCTGTGTTTATTCCTTCCCTTTGAGGATGGATAGAGCAGACATCCATTCAGGAAAATACTTGTCATAAGAAATTGCAATATTAGCCTAAATGCCTAAAGTGTTCTGCATTCATCCCAAGTAACTCCTTGCTTTGCAAGTGACATGTCTCCCTGGGGCTAGTTACAGAGGAACAGTCAGTTTTGAAGAAGGGTTTTGGGAAGATTTATCCCTTCCTGCCCAAAACTGTGCTTCTGAAAGTGGTTCAGCCATTAGTAAATAGACTACTTCTAGGTTTTAAAGGACAAGTAGCTGCCTTATTTGTCTTAATTGCTTAAGACAAAAAACAGGAAGAGAAAAAATTAAGAGTTCACATTTCTTCCTGGTTACCAAAGCGTTTATGCTTTAGCTGTTCCTCCTGCTCTTCGGGAATAGCCAGGGCACACGGACTTGCACTTCACGGCTCCCCAGCAGATCCTTCGTACCGAGGCTCAGGGTTTGTGTAGTCAGTGCTCATCAGTCTGCTGGTCCTACAAGCAAAATTCATCAGGAAAATGTGTTTGAATTTTTCATGTGTTTTTTGAGACTTTTTTGAGTTTTTTCTTAAAATAGCCAGCCAACCAGCCAAAAAAGACCTTTAAGGTTAGCAATTGATTCCCAAACCAAAAGTCATCACTATACTACATCTACTGTGGTGAGCATAGTCTAATGAACAGTTTTTAAATTTAATTAGCTCAATTTGTATCCTGTGTTATTCAATAAGGAAATTGTTACAGAACAGCTCTAATCATTAAGAAGAGATGATTTTGTTTGCCTCCTATGTGACTGCACTTTAGACTTGCCTGGTCTAAATTTAAGCCAGAGTGTTTAGTTCATTGAGAACAAGGGCTGAACTGTAGTGAGAGCGATGCTGGTGCTGACCTGCAGGGTTTGGTGCCAGGTGTTTTAATTTCCTTTTCAGTCTCTCCCTCTTCTCCTCGAGTCTGGCCAGTCTGTTGGCAGCTCCCGCAACGCCAGCGTCAGAATGTTGCTGCCTTGCACCCTCGTATTGTGGGAATTACTATGAAATAAAAATAGGCTCGGGCTTGTTCACATTCCCCTGCTGTTCCCAAGATGAAAACACATGGGGAAGAAATTTAGAGTGGCAGAACACTTTTTTTTTAATTCAAAAAGATTGTTCTTTTGGAAGCCTGGGGCCTCAGCTGAATTATGAACCAGAGAGGAAACATTAAACTCACTAACATCTCCCGTACTGCACAATGCTGTTAACTGCCTCATACAGCCACCAGGAGTCTAAAGTTCTCTGATCAATTAAAGCAAATTGATTCAAGGTAGAAACGTATGTTAGCTACTTTTCATAAATGGTTTCATGATTTAGATGTCTTTAAATACGGTATCTAAATTGACAGGTATTTCCATGCTCTATTTTCTTAAGTTATGTGAGATTTCCCTCAAGTACTGGGACTTCTTCTGTGACTAGAAAAGCTTTGTTTTTTTCTGCCTCCAACTTTTTCTAGCTTATCAGGTTTTGGCATTTCTTTTGTGTGTTTAAAAAGAAGTACCATTGTGCTCAGTAAGTGCTTCAATATTTTTGTCTGTAGCCTGTTCAAAGCCAGATTTTAAATTCCAGAACTTCTTTAGGGCCAGAACAGCTCTGGCCCAGTGCTGCTCAGTGACAGTTTAGCCACTTTCATAAGGGAATGTTCCTAAATCAACAGAGTACAACACACAAATGTTCCCAGCCTTCGTTCTGCTCAAAAATCACGTCCCTGGACTGGCAGGATTTCTGAGGCATGGAGAGATATGACAAGCTTGGACAATATCCAAACTTGGACATTTCTGAGCTACTCGAATTTAAGCAAGAGTAATTAATCTCTAAGCTGTAGGAAGGCTACCAAAGAGTCCTATTAGCCAGGAAGCTACTTTGACTCACAGCGATCAATAAGGCTTATTTGCAAGTGTTTAGAGTATATTATTTGCATTTGTGAAGGTAATGAAAAAAACTATTGAATTTTAATTAGCATTTTCTGGCTCTTCTTGTGAGAATTTTGATTCGGTCTAGAGATATATTATTCAGTATATTTTGAGACAACGCTGATCAAAATTCAGAGTAATTTCTGATGTTCACCTCTAAAGCCTAGATTTCCATAAAAAACCCACTGCCACAAGTGATTATAGAAGCATAAGAATGGGTCTATTGTATTATAAATTGTTTTGTCATTTTAAATTTCTGGTAACTGCTGAGAAGAAAGATTAAATAAATAACATGGCTGATTTTCTTTTATGAAACCAAGATTAGGTTGTGGAAATGATTTTCCAAATGTACATAATATTTAAATAAATAGATCAGCTTTTTTCTCCTCCATGCTCCAGAACAAATAATTGTACTAAATGTCCATGTAAATGTTTTAAATAGAAAAATACACTATGTATTTTAACAACAGGGATTAATAAGCATAGTAAGTCCCAGTGATCATCTAATGTAAGATCACTATTCATTTGACCAGAATGGGTGCACTCTGGGTTTTCATGTAAGAAAGGGAAATAGAATAATAGGATCTGAAAAAAAAAAATGCGTGTACTTATGTTCACAGACAACTGTGAAGTGCCTTAATTGCCATGAACATTATGAATGTGTAGACAGAATGGAGATTTTGGATTCTTTTAGCTCTTCATTTCTTTTTTTCAGTCCAAGTATGTTTTTAAAGTGCACTTGGCTGTGCAGTCCAAGTGTTTTTTTTTTTAATTTGCATTTTAAGTACATGTTCCCAGAGCCTATGATATTTGTGCTATTGTCTGCAGAGTAAGAAAGAAACCTATTCTTCATTAATTATAATTTCTCAAATAATGACAGTGAAAGGAAGGTGTGAAGTCCTCAAGAGCCTGTCTCTGGTTCTTCAAGGTGACCATGACCCTGGTGAATGCCGATGTCCCCTTGTCCCAGCTGGGAGGGCTCCAGGAGGGAAGAGCTTCAGCCAGGCCCTTGGCTGGGCTCCTGGTGCGGCCTCCTCAGCTCTCCTGCACTATCACCCATCAGCATCCACGATGACCTTCATCTTTTCACGTGTCTATTAGGCCTAAGACGGTGGCCATTAAAAATATTAAAATGCTAAAGACTAAAGCAGCATAAAACAACCTTCCTGTTTTTCTCTCCTTTTTTTGGGAAGGCAGTACAGGGCTAGCGCAGACTCAGGTCCCTTCCTCTATCAGGTATTGGGAGCAAGTTGCAGGTGGAGTAAATAAACCTGCATCAGGGTAGAGCCGGGACATGCAATCTCCCTGGAGAAATGGGGCAGTAAATGTCACACAGGAACTGGTGCATGTGGGCTGCAGAAGAAAAAGAGCAAAACCTGCATCGCTGGCTTCCATGGTTTACAGAGGCACGTGGTATTCTCCATCTGCGTTTTAAATGCGTTGTAAGTACCACAGTGTGTGCTACACGGACACGTGTCTAACACAGTCCCAAATCAAGTGAAATTGTGAGGGCTTTGGCACATGATTGGAAATAGTTGTCAATGGTTTGAAAGGAAGAGCTTCAGCTCTGCCCACTCGGAGGATGGCCTTGCTCAGCTCTGCCCTCCGCGAGGAAGAGCCGGTGGCTCTTTACTCATCCATGGAAATTCCACCCCGCTGCAGCTCCCTGGCCGCGAGCAGCCCATCCATCAGCCTCCTCGTGCTGCTTCAATTAGATTGTGCCGCGCGCTGGGGCAATGGAGCATCAGCTCTGGTGAGGAGCTGCAATTCCGTAAACAGGCCCGTAAATATGCTGCTGTGGATAAATTGGCCATCAGTGTGATAGAGAGGAGGAAAGGAAAATGTGTGATTACAGCTGGTTTTTATGTGCAAGGAAGCTGCTGAGACATTACAAAGAGCAGGAACAATGTTTTTGTACCCTGTGCTTATCTGGCAGTTTTGGACCTATTTTATATTAGCTATTTTCAGGCAAATGTTCTCCGTCTGACTGATGCGTCTCACTTGGAAAGCTAGTTTAAAAATAATTTTGACCTGAATTTTTACAATAAAAAGCAGCACACATGCCAGGGTATGTTGTGGTGTTAGTGTTATTTCATCTCCCATCCTTAAACACAGCTCATTTTAAAGGTACGAATTCAATGCACAATAGAAGATGGATGGAGAAGTACTTAGATTTTGAGCTTATGTGGATTGCAAGCTGAGTTTTCAGGTAAAACTGCTGCTGGAGGAGAGGGCTCTCCTCTAGTGGAAGGTATTTCTGGCTGCGATTGCTCGGTTTTTAGTCCCTTTGGATGCAGCGATGTCGCAAAGGCACCTTGCAGATGCTTGGCCATAGCCAAGGAAGCCAGGGCCATGCTCTGGTGACCATTTACCTGGTCACCTCCTCTGCAGGGGATCCCAGAGGTCTGTGGCAGCACAGGACATCACCGACCAGGAGAACCTGTGGGATGAGGATCAGCAGGAGCCTCCTCACTGCAGACACCCAAGGGAACTGAGTCCCGTCTTTTACCTTTAGCCACAACAGCAGTGACTGCCCGGAGCCCCTTCCCACAAATGAGCGTTTCTGAAGCCTGAGGAAAAAAGTCTCTTAGTGATGAGGGGAAGCAGTCAGCATGGAGGAGAGGTGGGATCGGCACCAACCCGGTGCATGGACGGATGGGAAGGAGCGGAGAGCAGAGGTGGAGAGTCGTGGTTCCCTTTGCAGGCATGTCTGAAGCTACTGCCACAGTCTTCGAGTAAAATAACATTTAGGCTATAAAGTTCATACTTTTTTTTTCCCCGCTTGTTTTAGTCAGAACTGTACATGTTAAATATTCCTATGCATCCTCATGGCGCTTTTTCCATTATAGCAACATCCAAAGATCCCTTTCCTGGCTACATTCAGGCAACCCCAAGCTCTCGCAGCTGCCCAGGGAAGCTGCAGCAGCTCTGACAAGGTGGAGGGCAGAGGAAGCCCCGGGGCAGGGGAACGTGGCCTCGCTCCGGGGACGCACGGATCCCCCGGCGCGCGGAGCTCGGCCAAACGCAACCCCTGAAAACTGAGACGTGCAAAATAAATCATTGCATTGTGACGCTATTGTCAAATCGAGTGGCCCAAAATAGAAATGTTTTCAGAAAGGATTAGGCATATTCAAAGGAGATAGGTCCTTCAGTGCCTATTTAAAATGATGATTTAGAAACAGCTT
>NW_010584402.1:144719-171471 GCF_000705375.1 Tinamus guttatus | reverse complement strand
GTTTAATTCCTGCATCCTGCAACAACTCCTGAAAAATAAAACAGGACCAAGCTTGAATTGGTTTAATTCCTGCATCCTGCAACAACTAAAAAATAAAACAGGACCGAGCTTGAGTCTGGAGCATTTCCCTTCAGTAGTGCTGCTCTCTACAGTAAGAGAACCAAGATCCTCTTCAAAGAGATCTGTAATTAGAGGGAGGGCAGGGAGAAATGGACACCTCTACATTGCACCAGACTAGCTGCAAAACTCCTCCTTGAGGAAGAAGTACCAAAGGACCAAGCTTCCCACGAGCAGCGCTGAACACACAGCATTGTGTTGACACCCTTGAGACCCAATACAAGAGAGCTCAAAGATCACACAGTGCTAGGACATGGGTGTATGAATAGATAATAAATTAAAAGGAAAAGCTTTGTGTTTAAGACTGGATGAGGAAGTATAGAAAATTAGCAAAGACATAGTAGCTCAAGGGATAAGGCAGTGATAGTAACCGTGGGGTTCTATGCAACCTAAGCAGAAAATTGCTTCATTTAGCTGCAGTTCCCTGAGTTGTTGTCACCATTACAACCAATGAGGGTAATTTAGGATAATTTTCAGGATCTGTATTATTTGTGTCATGCCAGTCAGCATTTATCTTGCAGGTCAAAACTCAGCACTCTTAAAAGAAATTTCAAAGCATTACCTGCTCAAGCATCTGGAAACGCTTAGGCACATGAACCTGTTTGCTATTTGTGTTGTTTAACTGTTCCCATGTTAAAGCATGGTGGAAAGCTGGGTGATGGCAAAGAAAACAGTGGAGTACAAGATCCATCGCCTTTCCCAAGGCAGCAGGATGTTAGAAAGCCACGAGCAGTTCTGTTCAACTCTTCCTCAACTCATGTGCAGATGGAAGCCATGAGAGTCCTGGGGAGCAAGTTGCAGGGCAAGAGACAGAAAATGATGGATAGCCATGATTTCAGATAAGAAGAATTTCTAATGACATTAGGATGAACACTGCCAAATTTGGATGGAGAACAGGAGCCTTCAGAAGGCAATCTGCAAAGAACAAGACCTTAATGAGGGATGCCTCAGCCAAGGGCACTGAGCAGATGGCATCCAGTGCAAAAGGGCCTTCTGCCAGGCCTGAAATGGAGTCCAGTTCTTCTACAATTTGAAGAAAGCCCTGGAAGGAAGGTGAACCTTCATGGAGCACTAAGAAGTGCCATGGAGAGCTGCAAGGACCGTTTGTTAGCACTACTGAACTGCCAGAAAGAAGTCAAATGCCTGGCAAGTCATAGCAAAACTACCCATGACATCCTGAGTAATTCTTAAATAAATTCAACACATTTTGTGTTAATAGATCATACCTCCGCATGCCACATGCGGTGGCTGGCAGAGGGAAAGCGATAAATTCCAGCAGAAGGTAGACTGTGTTGTGTAAAAGCTCCTGAAGAGCAGCGCTCCAAAGGCAGACCTATCACCTTACACAAACAAAGCGATAGCAATCGAGGTTCAGCACTGATAGAGGCAAAGCTGGGCAAGCTGCAAAGTGCTCATGTTACTGCAGCGGTGCGGAAAGGAGCTGATACCATTGACACAGCAGGGACAGGGAAGACCTCAGCAGAACATACAAACACGGTCAACAACGCACACAAGTGAAACCCCATCAAGGGGAGCACTAGAGATAAGCAGGGATGCGCTATTTGACTACAGGATACTCCATCTCTGAAGGATGCAGGGCAAGGAGGAGTGTGCTTTGAGGTAAGAAAATGGTCCTTATCTGAATAGCCACTACAAGTTACTTTAAAAGGAAACAAAAAGGAGGTGGCAAAGGAAACCACTTTCTATTATTTAAAAAAGGACGATGGGGAGTCTCTCTCTACCTTGCATTGCCACATCAGGGGTGGCTCTAGCCCTGTACCAAACTGCACCACAGCAGCTGGCACACGCCCAATAATCCAGAAGCTCCAACCTGGACACGTTCACATCCTACACTGGGCTCACCCAGTCATGCTCAGCTTGGCTTGCAGATTTATGGACCCTTTCCTCTCTTTTGCCAAGAGAAAGAGCCAGGGACTGTCCCATCATTACTCCCTCTGGAAAGGGATGGGGATAAAAGGCCCTTTGCGCTAGCGTGCCCAGCAAGCAGGCCTGGCAGTGGCAGGATTTACTGCTTTCAACCTGCAGAGGCAGGTGTTGCACGTGTGCCCCACTCACAGACCTGCTCCACAGGGCCACCCCAACACATAAGCTAAACCTCCATGAGCTGCAGAGAGAAGGAAAAATCCTGCTTTTGGAGACCACCATTCGCAAAAACAAGAGCGGTGCAGATCAGCGAGGCACCGGAGGAGGATCCCCACCAGGGGCAATTGGGCTCAGGCAAGGAAGCTCACGGGCTTTATGAGAAGCCACTCCACAAGCAGCCAAGCTGTCCCCCTGGACAGCTCTTCCCAGGACAAGCACGCACCAGGCAGCAGCACGGGCACAGCCGGCAGCAGATGCCTCGGTGACGCGTGCGGCTGCTGCTCAGTAACACGGGGAGTGACATCTGCCATGTCACAAAGCCAACACATTCCTGAGCCAGCAGCAAGAAAGCAAATAAATACAGCAACCTGCCCCAACAGCACCTTGGGGCAGGAGTCCCAGCTTGTTTGAAGTATCAATAAATTGCTGTTTGGAAGAGCATGAAACGTGATGTATCTGCTCTGAGAAACACCCACACAACTATTCGGGACATCCATTTCTCCTTCACTTTGGAGCTGCTTTAAGACTCTGCCCTGTTCCCATCCCAAGCACACAGTGGTGCTGCCCTGCCAGCCTGTGAGCACCATCACTCGAGGCTCTTCTCCGGCTCTTCACAGGATACTTGGTCAATTTTTTTTTTTTTCCCCCAATTTTCTTCAATCTTCACGT
The DNA here is from genome assembly GCF_000705375.1 of Tinamus guttatus. The sequence continues at coordinate 168,582 of NW_010584402.1, read as the reverse complement.
TCTTTCCTTGTTCTACCACCCAGCCAAGGCCTGCACTCAAATCTCAGCCTTCCTTTGAACCCTGCTGAAAACACCTTGTAATTATCACGGTTATCTATTTCTTCAAGAGAAAGAAATGCCCCATGGTCTTTAAGTCGGCTCAAATTGGTGACCTGACATTAAATACATTCAGCTGAAAGCCATTAGCAATTATTCAATTGCCTCTGCTGTAAAATGGTTTAAATTACCCAACTTCAGTCTGTTATTTGAAGATAAAAATATCAATTAAACCTTCAGATTTAAAGAACTTGCGTTTAAACGTTAAAGATATTTAACAGCATTTTGGTTCCAATTTTCCTCCACAGACATCAAGCAGAGAACTTATTCAAGGTTCAGCTTTCCTGCAGTCAAGTCGCATTCAACAGCTAATTTCACATTTACCCCCTACTTTACAAAACTACTTTAGCTTAGAGGTGTAATAAGAGTCTTATCCAGCACCACTTGAAGGGAATGAAAAGATTTCTGAGTCAGAGCAGGATTTAAGGCCTGAACATTTTGCGCTGTTTTCTATTGCATGGTTTGCTCTGATGAAAAGAACAAAAAAGGAATCAAAAGAAGAATCCGATGGTCGCGCTGACAAGAGCCCTATTCTCCGCGCGGGACGGGAGCACGGGACGGGTCAGGCGCTGTGTGAAGGGACAGCGGTGAACGGCACGACACGGCACGGAGGAATATGAAAGAAAATCTTTTACTTTACACTCGGGGACCTCCTCCCTCAGCCGCCGCTTCCCACCATCTATCACTGCTGAATTTCATTCAGGGAGCCCTTCCACACCACGGCGCTTTGATGCCCGCTGAATGGCCGGTATTCAGGGGGTTTTGTATTTTTCCCCCCTCCTCCCACAGTAGCCGGGTGCCTAAAGAGAACAGGTTCAGGCAGCCAAAACCGTTGGGCTGCTCGATGTGCAGATCCAAGGTCCTCGCACGGTGCTCGGAGGGGAGAAGGGGGAACCAGCCCTTCCCGACCATGTGGATTGAAAGGAGCCATCAATCCTGCGTCCTTCAGCCCTGGGAAGAGGCCTAACCACAGCAAACAGGAGCCCTTACACGACTCACTGATTTCTGAAAACTCCCAGCCCTGCCTGCTGCCTTTCAGCACTGAATAGGGCACGATTTTCCACCCTTCTGCTCAGAATCCCGCTATTCTTTAGCGGACGGAAAGTTGGAATGCTCAGATCCTGGTCATTAAAGTCATCCAGTCACACACTGCATACCCAGCTGGCACGGATCACAGAAAAGGGTGACTGTAATTGTAGTGTAGTTAATTTGATTTCAGGAATTCAATTAAAAAAAGATCCCTAGGAAATCCTCAGCTGTGTGAAAGCAAAGGCCCCCACATGGTTATTTCATCTCTATAATCCACAGAAACAGATATCTACGTTTACCAAGTGAGGGACCATTCCCTAAACACTTGGGGACAGCCTGGGTCTCCTGGTGCATTTCTGCAACCTCCACAAAGCTTCTGAGTTTGGGCAAGAGAGGAAGCTGCCAAAAACCTTAGAGAGAGGAAAAAAAAAAAAGAATCTATAACCATGACAGTATAACCCCATGCAGGGCCCTGCACACTAGTGAAACCCGCGTGAAAGCTTCGGTAGGTGCAAGGAGACAGTGACTGCAAGCAGGGGACACACCATACACCTGACACCATGAGAGAAACATCCAGACAGAAATTCATCCTTTGGGGGACAGCTGTGGCTGAATTTCAGCTTGTGGGGCCAGCAGAAAGCAACGCAGGGGGACACAGGGTAGAGGACAACTCCTTACATGAGGTTCCTGGCCACCTGCACCTCCTTTTGAACAGCTGCTCCAAACCACCCTGTTTGGTGCTGACCTTCTTCTGCACCCATCTTACATGTGGTCTGGAGGTGGCAGCAGCCAGTACCCCAATAAAGGTCCGGCATCTTTCTTTTGAAATGGAAGATTAAAATGATGCATGACGCAGTTACTGATGCCACAAGGAGCTGCAGAAGATCAGCATGGGGCTCATAAGTGACCACCCTCAGACACTGCCTGAACCCACACACAGCTCCCAAGAGGCCCCAGGTGAATGACTTAAAGCATTCAGGAGAGGGAAGAGATGTTTGTAACATGCAAAATTCCCCCACCAACCTCCACCTGCCAATTCCAGCCAGGAGATTTTCTTAGCAGTATTTTCCAAGGGCTGAGATTCACTGCCACAGAGGAGGCCAGCACGAGGTCCCCGCACCGCATCGGTGTCTTGGCAGCTTTATGGTGTTTTACATCACTTCTGCAACGAACACCACAGCTATAAAAGCTCTAGTTTTCCTAAGCCCCCAGAATTTACTTAATCAAAACAGGCAGGCAGCCGCATGGGGCATTCGACAAGTGCAGGGCTGCTTCTCCATGAGGCTGCTGCAAGAGGAATGTGCACACAAGCCCAGCTGAAATTTTCAATTCCTTCTTCTCTCCTCCTTATTATGTACTGTTAATATATCATTTCAATAAATTAATCAGTTCAATATCAGGAGGTGAAAACACACACAGGATTTGTTTAACATGGCAAAACCGTGGAAGGGAAATGCCGAATTTTATCCTTTTACTCTTAAGCCAGAAGCAGTCCATACTTTTTGAAACTCCCTTCTCCCACTGCAAGACACAGGGTATTACAGAGAGTAACCTTGCTGCAAATGGTTTCATTTGAAATGGATTTTGCAGCCCCAAAATGAATTTGCACAACCCAAAAGCTTCATTTCTGTGCTAGTTTTTTTTAGCATGAAAAAGAACTTGCATGCATTCAAGACCCAGGCCTTGGCACTAGCACCAGGAGCTGCACCTCACCCCCTTCCAGGACAGGGCTGGTAGGCAGGCAATCCTGCCTGGCAGGATTGTGTGAAACACAATCAACCCCCACATTAAACAACATCTCCCAGAGCAGAGACCAGTCTATCTTTTAAAGGAACGAGACTGCTTTATGTTAACCGTGCACTTCAAACCTTAAAATAAAATATTTGTGCTTGCATAAATAATTGGGGAAAGTGTCATAACACTTGGTGTTTGCTGTCAGCGCCAGCGCTCGCCTCCTGCCTGCAGCAGTGTCATAACAGAACCCGCGCTCTGAGCGCTCGCCTTGCTCCCCACGGCCGCCGTTAAGGGCCAAGGAAGATCCCAGGCTAGAAACCGACCTCACGAGGGGCCTCGGAGGCTCCTGGCCGAACGGGCTTACGGTGGCACGCATGGCAAGCGAGCTGCCGGAGCGGCTGCTCCCTAAGTAGAGTGGAAAGGTGCCCTGGAGCTGCCGCGGGGCGCTCCAAGAGCCGCCCTCTGTGGAACATGGAGCTCGGCAGGGCCCTCCGTCCTCCCTGCCCAGGGGGAGCAGGACCTGGAGCCGCTTGTCCCACATGGTGTGGACAGGCCGGCATTACTATCACTCCCAGCTGGCCGGGCCGCTTGCTGAAGCGGGATGGCTTGGCAGTGCTTCCCCCATCCCGAGCCCATCCGTCCCATTGCTGGGAAGGGCCTCAGCCGCAAAGGGGCTAATCAGCTCAGGGGCACAGCAGTGAGGGGACAGGAGACACCGGAGGGGGGTTTGCACAAGGTCAGCGTCTCCCCACACCTCTAAGGAACAGGAATTGGGCAGTGACAGAGCAGAAGGCAGCCTGTAGAGAGGAACATACCTGCCAAAATAGCTCTGCCCCCAGCGACTGCTCCAAGGGAAGGCCTGTCTACTGTGGCCAGACCGTGTGGAAGGCAGGTTAATAGAGACATCTATAATTTGGGAAGTGGATAGGCATCCTTTTTCTACAAAAAGGCATCAAGTAAACTACACCTAATGACCTGCACTGCCAGCACAAACAGAAAGCAGTCTGCTTGTGTTCAGCTTACACAACTGCCTTGGGAAGCAACCATCGGATCCCAGTAAAAGCAGAGGCAGGCAAAGCCCATACGGCTGAGCCTTCCCATGCACCAGAATTTGTCTTAGGCCTGTGCCTAGCCAATACATCTGCAGCTGTGAGCAGGCAAGGATTAACATTTAGCATAACCCAGCATGATTCCCCCAGAACAGCTGTAGAAATACTTAGCCTAAATTAAATAAGCATTACTATAGCAGCTAGGTACTTATTTACAAATGAAGACATGGCTCCCTCAAGCTTTCCATCAGGCCTGCTAGCTTTGGTCCCCATAGAGCAGAGGCCAGGCCTGGAAAACTTGCACGTTTCACATGGGGACAGGATCTTGGCAGTACTGGCACATGTGGAGCTTTCTGGGGTACCTCAAGGTGTGGACAATTACTCCGGCTAACCCCAGCCTGGGGTCTGGTGCCCAACACCACTGACATTGCTGGTGTTTTAAAGCCACCCATCCCCATGGACTGGGATGTCCTCCCTCAGCTGAGGCATCTCCATGACCCAGCCCCAGCTGAACAAGGAGGCCATCCTCATAGCTGCACCCAGGACAGACTCCCCTCCAGCTCCTCAGACACTTTCCCACGTCTTTTCCCCACTGGTGCTCTTGGCATGTGTTTTCAGAAGCAGGTGTCCATGTAGAGGCCCTTAAATCCCTTAACTTGCCTAATTTTCAGAAACGCTGCCTCGTCAGCACTCTCTGCTCCAGCCCCTGAGAGGAAGCAGTTGCTGGCATGGCTGGAGCAAGGCCCTGCTGAACACAATCCCTGTTTTCAGGAAAGCCCCGATTTATTTATTTGGCCCTTATTTATATGCCCAGTGTGGCATGTAGTTGCCTCACACAGGCCAGAGGGGATCATTTTCCAGGTGCTACCCTGCTCCCACTCACGGAGGGTAGGAAAGCAGATGCACACTCATCCCTAAGGAGCTCCCCAGTTCAGGCAGGCAGGCTGTGAATTTACAGCCACAAACCACGTGCCGATCCAGTTGCCAGGCGTCAGAGGAATAAGACAAGATTTCAGTTGCCCCCCCCGATCCACAGGAATTCAGGGTCACGCTGTTCCCACCAGGATGCTCCAGCTGTCCTCCCGGAGGGCTTCACCAGGTCCTGAAAACCTGCCTTGCTGCAAGAGTGCTTCAAAGGGCCACGCTCCTCGTAGCTCGTCTGGCAAACAGCAGAAAGCTGGGAGCCAGCGAGCCCAGATTCCCAGCTCTTTATTAAATTTCTCTGAGAGCACGTAGAGAAATCCAGATGCACAAGAACCCTGACAGTGGGTGAAGGACTTTGCTGTTTACAGAGCTCAGCTCCCATCTCACTGTTCAGTCACCTGGTGCCTCGAGGCCTAGCTGATCCAAGACTTTTGGCTCCCCCAGCGGTGCGTGCCGGGCTCGGGAATGCCCCAGGGCAGGAGCACGGTGCAGGTGGGCAGCGCAGGTGGAGCCCGGCTGTGCCAGCAGCATCAGAGCATCACGGATGGGCATGGAGCCAGCACCAGTATCTGGCTGGAATCGAGCAGTCTGTGAAATGTTTCAGTTCCCGCAAGCTGGCACCTTCCTGTGGAAAAATGTGCTTGGAAGCACTCCAGCCATCTCTGCTTGAGCGAGCGACTGATAACCACATCGTTCGCCAGATACCATGGGGATCATCCTTGTTTCTAGCTGGAGAAGGACGTTTCAAACCCTGCCTCCTCCCAGTCCAGTCTTCTAGCACCTTCCATTTTTGAAAAATGCCAAAAAAACTGATCAAAAACACCTATACAGTCAGAAGGTTTTCCCCACTTTATGCTCAAGATATACTTCCTAACTAAGTTGCATTCCCCATCTGCCTTGCATACATGCTTGGGACTTATCTAGTTTTGCCAGACATAAGGCCAACAGCCATTCTGCTAACCTTTTATGAAAACACAGTCACACCAGAACACTATTTTACCTATAACTGATGCCTGCTCACAGCTTTGACCATACACAACTTCCCTGTCTCAGATTCTCCTCAAGAGCCCTTTAACATGAGGAACACAACTGGTTAGCAGCACACATTATCCTGCCTTCATTAAGAGGCATAGCACCCACGAAAATTATCTTTTATATTTCCATAACTATAATGAACTTGCAGAGAGGGGCTGGGGTGTTTGGGTTGGACTACAAGCACAAGCAGGATTCTCCTGGTCCTTAGTTTTACAGCTCTGGAATTGTTAGAAATCATCAGTGGGATAAAAGTACAAAGAGTTAAAGGAAGGGCATCAGAAATGAGGGCTGAATGGAAGATGGCCAGGAAAAGAAGGTATTAGCCTGCAACATATAGAGCAAAAAGGTAAGTGTACAGGTGGACTGAAAGACCAGTCATAGAACTATAGATACAACAGGTCTTCTGACAGATGCATTAAAACAAAAGCTCACAGTACATCTACATGTTTTTCATCCAGAGTTTCCAACTTTTTCCAGGGGATCTTGGAACCACCAGCTTGTTTTATAGAGCTAAAGCTGAGTTTAAGAATTCATACCAGCTCCCATGTGTATACCACACACGCAAAGTAAAGCCACACTGGCCAGTGCATTATATAAGCTCAGAAGCTCTGTTAATTCAGAAAGGAAGAATTTTGGACACAAGCTCACCCATTCACATGCTGTTGGGAAGAACAGCACTTCCCTGCCCGTTTTGAAGCTGCAGATAAGATCGCGCTCAGCTATAAATCTGGACTAAGATCTGCAAGGCCAAATCAAGATAAGCACAAAGCAGAATGCTTGCAAGTATAAACTCATCTCCATCAAAGCATTTCAGGCCCCAGCTGCAAATTGGTTTATTCCGAAAACAAATTGTTGCTCAACTACTTGGAACTAGTCTTCACAAAACTTCAAGCCAAGTATCTTTGATTGAGAAGAACATAAAATCAGTGATAAATAAGGTCATGTGAGAACACAGGAGAAGACCTCAACCTCCTTCAAAAGTAAGATAATTAACTGCAAGGCATGTTCTATCTCTTGCTACTTGATAGCAGCCAATAAGCTTCCCAAGAGCCTTTCCGATGGCACTGTACAGAACGTCCTTTGCCTGGGTAATTCATAACCATCTTACTCTACCAAGATAAGCTTATATTAAAGAAGGACAAATAATCTTTTTGCTAAACAGCAGGTTGGCCAGCTCATAAATTTGGGGTAAGCTTCAAGGACGTCTAGAGATATTTTTCCTATTTGTTCTCAAAGCGCTTTCCCTCCGTAACAGAAGTGCTTAATACACGAGAACTTCACAGAACTTCTTCAGAGAATACAGGGAAGGAGCTAAATTTGCCTTTTTTTTTTTCCCTATGCCACAAGTTAAAAAGCACATTCTCCAGCTCTCCTTTCACATGCTCTCTACACAAACACAAAGATGACACTTTTCCCTTCTGCTCCAGTCAATATCCAGACAGCTCGGCCTCCCAATTCCACATGAAGAATTGATGCCAAGGAGGTAGAGAGGAGGAAAAAAAAAAAAAAAAAAAAAAAAGGAATCTTGTCAATATTCATTGCTCTTGGGCTACTGCTGCCCCAGCGCCAAGTGCTTTCTGCATTTATAGAGGCACATGGCTCCAGCAGAGAAAAAAGGCAGAGTTCCTCCAGCGGAAATCAAAGTGGACACTCTTAGCATAAAAAGACCTGGGTTTCGTCTTAGAGTGCTTTCTAAGAAGAGGCTTGTGCTACAACACCTGTATGGCAAATTCCTGCTTCCTTGGAGGTAAGTGCTGTGAAGTTCTGCCCAACAGCACAGCTGTTCTACCCCATGGCAGAGGTATCCCAAGGATGATGGTGGGGAAGAGCTCCTGGGTGGGAAGGACCCAAAGCAGGAGCACTGAAGACACCCTTTACAACCTCTCCTCACAGACTGAGCTGACACAGGATTGATCTGTGCAGTTTTCATCCAGCAAGAACACACATAATAAGGACCTCAGATCAAGCTCACCAAACTTACAGTTTGGAAGAAGATTCAAAGGAAGAAGGGAGTGAAGCTACACAAGGTCTGACTCCACTCATATCACGAGGATCGTCACAGTTCCTTTTGTTGCCAAAGGCGAGCACAGCCTCAAGTATCCCTGTCCCCTTTAGAAAACAGGATGTTACAAGAAAAGAACTCAAGTCATCTGAATTTGCCTCTGTTTGTGACCTGCTGGCTCCAAGATCAGAAGCCCGGAGCCCCTCCTGGGTACCCCTCATCCCCCAGCCGCACAGGCAGGATTCTCCTTGGGCAAGGAGAGAGCACACAGGGAAGTCTCTTCCCAAATTCCCATACTCAGAGCTGTTCATCATCTCAAAGCATCTGTCCGGAGAGCCACAGGGCTATGCTGTGAGATGTCAGGACACTCCAGCAGGACATTGTTTGTTTGTTGCTCCCTCCCTGTAAGCCTTAGGGCACTAAGAACTGGGGAAGAAAAAAAAAATCCCAACTTTTATAGGTCTTGTTAATGCAACGGTCAAATGCTAAGCCTGTTCCCAAGAAAAGCAACTGTTTCACTCCTCCTCTTCTGCTCCATGTTGGTGAAGGATGCATGAGAATGAGGGACAGAGTTAGGGAGAACTATCAGCAGGGCAATAAAAAGGCCAGTAGGACAATTACGTATAAGTGAGGGCAAGAAAAAATAGGAACACAGGAGGAAAGGCACATCTTGCCTCATCATTAGACAGTAGGGTCATAGAAAATATGAGAAACGATCATAAAAACCTCAAAAACAGAAAAATATAGAAAACAGCAACAACAAAAAGCCTTCCAGGTACAGCTAGGACAAGGGACTTCTCGTGGAGGCTGAAGCCACGGGGGACTTGGCAACCCCTTGTGCTACAGGGAGTTGGTCAGAGCTGCTGGGTGATGCTTGGGTAGCAGTCACTAAGCAGGGCATTGGCCCAGCAGCACAGAACACGCAGAAGATGCCTGTGCTAGGGCTAAACCCACCCACTCGTGTGCTTTGATGGGACCAGCCGCTGCCACCGCTCTCGGCAGGTCCATTACCCCACACCACACACCCCTCAACCACCCCACATCCGAGGAGACACAGCTGGAGCTGGTTCAGGGACTCCGAGGAGCAGAGGATGGGACTTTGGAGCAGTCTTTCAGCAGAGCCTCCTGTGCCCACAGCCGCTCTCCCTCCATGCCCGTGCTGGACTACGGAGCAGTGCTGGAGCTGGGGAAGAGGATCCACCCGTCCAGGATCACCCTTCTGCACGATAACCTTGTCCCAGCTCTCCCCCTCAGCTTTGGAAGCTCCCTTGCAGAACCAGATCCAGCAAGGTCCATACCTGGGCTGAAAAATACCTCTCAGGGGAACTTCCTCACAGTCCCAGCTTTCATTACCCCAGTTTCTCCACCATCCTGTTTGCACACCAATTCAACAGCACCAAAGGGAGCTGGCAATACATTTTCCTTTGCCCTTCTCTTTTGTGCTCCTCCTTGACGAATGGCTAAAGCAGATGCACAGTTGTCTTTGAAGGCTCTGGCGGATGAGCATGTTGAATCAATGATGGATTGGGCCAAATGAATCAGTGTGGGAGAAAGCACAAGGCAATGATTCCTAAGTGGCCCTCACATCCTTACACTTCAGAATTTGCCCTAAAAGCCCATTTTCTTCTTTTTATCTGGTTCCAGTTTCTGCAGTGCCTTTGCATATGTTGAGGGAGGTAGGGAGGAAGGAGGGGAACCTTTACATATAAACAGAAGATTCCCCTTCTCCATCAGACAATAATGAAGCATTGTCATTTGGGGAGTTCAAATAGCTGGGAAACCACTTCAAGGGCATACAAAACAACTGGGTAGCATCAGAAAGAGCAGCAGTTGGCAAACTGAGCAGCAGAATTTAAAACTCCAGTACAACAAACCAGCAAAAAACACAGCTGGTCCAGCAGCCTATCTCCCCTCAGTGGGGAGAACTGCTTTAAGAACAGAGCTTTAATGAAAAGACATTTTAGAAGACCATTAATTGGCACAGACTACTGGCTACATAACTGCAGCAATGGATGCCAACCGAAAGGCAGCACTCAGAGGGGCACGTGCTGGGCTACAGCGAGCAGGACATCTCTGGCACCCACACTTTACTTCAGAACATCACTCATCTCCAACTTGGCTGCTTTCTATGACTGATGACATGATCGCTCCCATCACAGAGGTATTTCTCCCCTTCTCTGCTGCCCAGGTGAATTCATGAAACCGAAGTCATCAAATCTGCAGCTCCTCATGGGCTGTCTTCATGGGCACTTTGCTGAGAGGTAAAGTTGGCAAAAAGAGGAAATTGCCTTTTGGGGCTGACAGCTGGAGGGGGAAGGGAGGATGAGGGACCATCCACACAAAGCCCCTGGCTCAGAGGTTGGGGAGAAGGGGAAGGAACACCACACAGCAAGCCCCAGGCCGGGTGGTTTCTCTTGTTAACCTGTGCACACTCACGTCCAGCTCTCCACCATTCTGCAGAGACACTCAGGGCCCGGATAATTTCACCAAGAGGGAGGACGTTTCTGGCTGATCCCTGAGTAGGTAGAGGTCTTCCCACACGTAAGCTTCTGCAGGATCTGGTTTATGTTACAGCTCGGTAAGAAGCAATATGTGGGAACACAAGTGGAAGCTTGCTCCGAGCGCAGAATTTGCAAAGCTTGTTAATTTAACTAGAGCAAAATGCAAGCCAAGGACAACTCGGTTTGACTTCCTTTATTCTCAGTACCCCATGTAAGGCCTTGTGGCTACCGCAGTAGCGCGGGAGCCTCCCGCGGCAGCCGGGACCCGCTGTGCTCCGCGGCGGATGCCGAGAGCCAGGCCCACCCCGGAGACCACGGCTGGGACAAGAGCACAACTGGTAGCAGTGCCCCATGCTGCTCACACAGCCCTTCTGAGAAGGCACTTTCCATCAGAAAAAAAAGGATCCCTGGGGCTTATTGATGTTGCCATCCTCCAACATCCTCTTCCCAGGACAACCTCTCTGCACCCCCTGCAGCTGGAGGGTAAAACACACAGCAACTGCCCACCTCGCCACAGCACCAGCATCGCTGCAACCCTCTGCCCCCTGCCAGCATCACTGGAAAGGAGCAAGCTTCCCAGCTCCAGAAGTTATAGACTTGGTACCAGAAACTCCTCTGAAAAGCCCAGGTTTGCCCCAAACAAGCCTGGCCCACACGGCTTGCAAGCAGAACTGAGGGTACCACAGCCAGGTAGACATCCAGTTGCTGCTTCCCAATGAATATCCAAACTTTGTGGCCTGGCAAGCAGAGCTGGAAAGTGTCTAGTGCTCTTTACCCAGGCAGAAATATTTATAAACTGCTATGAAGCTTGGAAATATTATTCTATCCATGGACAATGAAACTTGGGACCAACTGAAGCATGATTTGCTCAAGACTGTTTAAGTTTACAATGAAAACAGTCTAGAGAGATTAAGTGAGCCTGTTTGTGGCCAGGAGACAGTACTGCAGACCGTTGGGAAGGGAAAAGCGCATAAATAGAGGTGCTCAGGACAAAGAGAAGCCTGTTAAAGTAAGAAAAGCCTGAATAAACAAATTATTCCCAAATACCACTTCTGAGCTTAAAGATAAAGGGGCAAGAAGCCACTAAGTTTCCAGTGGTAGAAAGAGCACCAGTGGCTTCAGCAAAGTGTTTATTGGGCCATGGATTCACCCAGCTAACCCAACAGGGATCCATGTAGAGGTAAGTGCTCAAGGAGGGTTATTCTTTCCTTGATTTGGACCTCAAAAACACTTGAAGAGAAAGGAAAGCTCCCCATCTGGCTGGGAACCAACACAGGCATAGTACCCTTGGCCACTGCTTGAACCCCTTGGGCCTGCAGAGCATCTCCAGGGCACAGGGAGCAGGCTGGTGCCGAGCACCCTTGGAGAAACACCACTGGGCTCCCGGGAGCCCCAGAGTAAACTGCAGCATCTCCTACATCTGCAGCCACCCCAGCACGTTCACCAGCCCTTCTGGTTGCTCTCACCTGCACACGCTGCAAGGCAGCAGGAGCCACGGGCTCTGCTCAGCCCTGGGGAGCTGCTGGGTTATGGGGCACCGCATGCTTTGAAGTCTCGCTCCTCCAACGAGTGCGCTTGTCAGTATGAGAATTCACACACGCACGAGGCAGCAGCGATGATGAATTGCCTCCCCCCTCGCTCTGCCACGGGGGCTCCTCGGCGTTGTCTCACTGACAGTGATTTCTCAGGGCCATATGGCACTTCCACATCTCATTAGTAACATGCGCGCCGCGCTCGGGGCTGCTCCACACCGAGTTTCATCTCTTGCAGTGATGAGGAACATGAAATACCAACGCTCCAGCCGAAAACTTCAAGGTCAGAGATTAGGAAATGGCCAAAAAGTTTGGCTTTCAAAAAAGGCAGCAGTGTCACATAGCACCAGCACAAAAAAAAAAGTCTCCCTGAAGCAAGACATGGACTTTTATGAAGGAAAGATCTTTTGGAGAAAAGAGCCTTGCACAAGGGTGATGGTGTGATGTGCTTATAGGGACCAAAATTTCCCCAGCAAAAGGCACTGGGATTTCTGTCATTGCAGTACACTTTTTGCAGCAAACCAACTGCAACTCTACCTTTAGCTCTTTCTGTGGGCCCCCCCCAGGATGAAATTTCCTCTTGGCATTTTCTCAGCTGCCTCACCTGCACTGAGGAGCGACCAAAACCTCCAGCAATCCTAGCACCAGGAGGACAAAGCCAAATTAGAGGCAAGGCACAACCCGCCAGCCTCCCTCAGCAACCCCAGATTCAACAGCTAAGCAACACACCAGCAAACCCACCTCATCTGTGAGGCAAAATGGCCTGGGGCACCCTGTCACCCCTCAAAGAGAGGGGCCACAGACCACAAGATTCAGCTCAGAGCAGATCTGGAGCAGAGGCTTTTAGGCTGGCCTAATTATTAGCACCTGCAGCTTGCAAGGACAGCACCCCAGGGGATATTCCTGCTCTTTCCTGGAAGCTGCAGCCACTGAAACATGTCTCAGCGCAGCCAGTCCCAGGCTGTGCACAAGCTTCAGGACCCAGCAAGGTGCGACAGACACAGGGTTATATTAACAAGGCAAATCTCAGAACAGCCCCGCAGGGTTCAAGCCACTTCAAAATGCTGAACTGCATGAAAAAGAATTGGGTACTGAGCACACACCTGACTGCAGAGCTATAAAGAGTTATTTTACAGCGAAAGCAATGTCCTCTTCCCACCAGCGAGCAGCCAGGAGAGCCAAGCACACAAGATGCATTCTGTCTACCTCTCAGCACAGCCAAGTGCCTTGGGAGCTGGGGCACAGGCAGAAAATGCTACAGGGGGTTCTGGGCACCTCCAGTGGCTGGGGAAGGTGTATAAGAGTCAAATTCCCAAGGGTCAGGCAGTGCTGCACGGAGCCCTGGAGGGATGCGCCAAGGAAAGCGCCAGCGCTGGTGGACGTGGCCCCTAAGAAGGGGAGTTCCCAAAGCGCAAAGCCAAGCAGGGAGCCGGCCTGCCCTGGAGCAGGACAAGCCAGCGGGTGACCTGGGGAGGGCTGCAGAGCTCCCGTCCTGACACGGCAGAGCGGCGGACACCCCCAGCACCACATCCTGCTCTTAGCCCTCCTCTGGTTGCTGTTTTGCAGGAGAAAGTGCAGGCAGTTTCATACATAAGTACAAAAGACAAGCAGAGAGCAGCCTCAAAGCAACCCTGTGCTACCAGGTACGTCCCCACCATGGTGCTAGCCCCCATGTCGTGGCACCGAACCCACGCGACACTGGCCTTCCCAGCCCAGCTGGCACCGCAGCAAACCTCCCTGCTGCCTATTAATGTATCCCATATGGAGCTCGCACCTCCAAAACATTACTTAAAATGGGAATAAATCCTTCAGGAGACCTCTGCATGACAGATACCGCTTGATTGAGTTGCCAAGTGAGAAACTATCATTTTAAGGGGGAGGAAAAAAAAAAATAAAGATCTACAATTAACCTATTGTCACTTCACAGCAGGGGTAAGCAGTAAACTGTATATGTCTGCACTCGAGCCAAGACCCAAAGGTTTATCCCACCGGCCCTTCTTAGCAAGCCTCCTCCTTGAGTTCTTTTGATACCTTATGGATTTGCTAAACATTTATAACATGAAAGTGAGAATATTATATACACTGCCCCAGCATAAATCACAGGTCTGATGCTCTGTATACACTGGCCATGGGAGGGGTAATGGGAAGAAGCAACAGCATTCTGGGCTGCAAGGTGAGTAATGGGCTTTCCCGCTCCCTCCATCGACTCTCCAGCACACAGAGGTTCTCCGAGAGCTGGGTCACCCCCAAGCCCTCCAGTTTTTCAAGTTTTTACACCTGGGGAAAGAGGAATGAGCAATCGCTGCGAGACATCGGAGAGGTGAACGCACAGGACATTTCAGAAGTGGAAAAACATCTGTTTAGCCCAGATAGAAACCAGATGGAGGTGGGGAGGGAAAGGAGAGGGGGCGGACAGAGAAGAGAGAAAGAGTCAAGAGGAAAACCAGAAATACTGTCAGGCTTCCTTGGGAAGAAATCTGCTTGTAGGAGGCAGGAGTATCACCCTGAAGAAGCCCAGGCACCTTCCTCATGGTGGTGTGCGGATGGCGCGGGCAGCCCTTTCTTGTCCCCACAGCGCAGAGGGGACACTGAACAGCTGTTTGAACTGCAGCACTGCCTGGCACATACGCAACCACCTCGCTGGTGGAGAGGACAGCAGACACAGGGCCTGTCTCCCAGGCTCTCCAGCTGCCCAATCCATGGCCTAAAACATCCAACAGCCTCAGGACCAGAGGCCTCCACATGTGAGACACCTCCTCCTGCAGGAGAGGCTCTTAAAGCAGCTGCTCTAACCTGCTCCGCACTCCTCATCTTTGCGCCCATCATATCAGCCACACGCTGCCGCCATGACGTGACTTGTCCGAGGATTTCCAGGGACACAAACTGGGGTTTCAGGGCCACAGAAAGCAAAAGCAATGCCTGGCAGGCAGCAAGCACCACCTAGCAGCATGTTTGATATTTTATAGCAATGACTGTGTGGTCAGAAATCAGGAAATTCCTCTGCCGAGCACTTGAGCTGGGCCATGCGGAGCAGCGGGTGAGGCCTGTGGCGCAGCACAAGGCCACGGCAGGAGCGCGTGGCCATTTGGGGAGGTGGCTGAAGTGCCCACAGGCAGCAAAATCCTCTTCTACAAGAGACACCACATTTGAAAGATCATTAAAACAGGAGATCGAGATGCCCCAAAAGTATCACCCCCAATTTAATAAACTGTTTCCTGCTGGTTTTGTGACGGACTACACTTTCAGATTCATCTCCGGCTGGCAGAGCAAATAAAAAAAAAAAAAAAAAATTAAGTCATAAAGACCTCTCCAATAGCATTAAATACTAGAACTGATGAGCAATTTCCACACAATATAATATTTTCCCACAGAGAAAAAAAGTTTGTCAAAACAAGATTTCTGCAGGAAGTGTTTAGTTTTGAGGCCATTCTGATTTTTTTTTTCCCCTCTCTTAAATCCCAGTTCAGCAACCCAGTTCAGATGGGTGCCAATTGCATAGAATCATAGAAGCATTAAGGTTGGAAGGGGCCTCTAGAGATCATCTAGTCCAACCTCCCTGCACACGCAGGGTCACCTAGAGCACGTGGCACAGGGCTGTGTCCAAGTGGGTTTTGAAGATCTCCAGAGAAGGAGACTCCACAACCTCTCTGGGCAGCCTGTTAAGGGCTCCATCACCCTTACTGTCAAGAATTTTTTCTTTAAGTTCCTGTGGAACTTTTGACACTTCAGTTTGTGGCCATTTCCTCTAGTTCTGTCAGAGGCCACCACTGAAAAGAGGCCAGCATCATCCTCCTCACTCCCTCCCTTGAGGTACTTATAGACACTGATTAGATCCCCTCTCAGCCTTCTCTTCTCCAGGCTGAACAGGCCCAACTCTCTCAGTCTCTCCTCATAGGGCAGATGTTCCAGGCCCCTGTTCGCATCTGCATTCAAAGTTATAAGGGCAGAGAGGATAAAAGTAAGTTTCTCCCAACAAAACAAAAAAATAGAGCATTGAAACCTGGTCATCATGCAAGGTAAAAGTTACATTTTTCAAAGATCTCCAAAACATTCCTCATTCAGGAAAACTATTTCTCACTCAGTAAAAAAAAATCATTAGACAGCCTCAAGCTATGCCTTAGCTCAATGGAACACCTTGCATAAAAGTAGACAGCCTCCTAAAACACCCAGAAATCACTTAGAGAGGCAAAAGTGAGCGAGCCCTGTCCCAACCTTCCATGCTTTAAGAGCACAGGCCTGGATCGGGGCACTGAAAACAAGTGACAGACATAGTTAAAGAGAGGATGAAGGAAGAGCTCAGAGGCCCCACAGAAGCTGGGCAATGGGTGCTCCCCGAGCGCTGCTCCACTCTGCTCCAAAGCCAAGAAAGGGCGAGTTTTTGGGTCCATGCAGGCTGACCACAAGCAAGGCCTCTAGTCATGCCTACCTGGCAACCTTCTGCCCAAGGGACACTGCAGAAGGGAAGGAAAAACAAGACAAAAAAAAAAAGAAAAAAAAAAAAAAAAAAAGGTATGCTGCTGAGGATGTTGCTGCTGTTGCTGCTGTGAAGCACAAGAAAAAACATCTCAGTTTTCTGCAAGTCACCAGAGGAGCCTCATACAAAGCTGCTCCCCTGCCAACTTCCTCTCCGGCCGGCTCCCAATTTGTCTGCAAACCACAAATTTAATTAGACTTGGCAAGTGTTTTGACTTCAGAAAAAGGTACGTAACACCTGGAAGACAAGACTCAGGTTTAAGGGGGGAGGAAGTGGGATGATATCCAAATTGTCACGCTCTCAGCTGCCTGCACTGAACTGCTGGAGCAAAAGGGAATCAGTAGCTGCAGGGTCCGGCACGAGGGCCATGCACAGACACACACAGCCCTGGCTCCCTCCAGCCTCTTACCAAAACAAGTGGTGGAGGTCACTTAAACTAGCTTAAAACCCTTTGCAAGAGAAAGAGAGACACACCCTTTAATGTTTCTAGAAAATGAATTCCAAGAACCGGGAAGGCAATGGGGGTGAGCCAGTGTGAGCCAAAACCAGAGACGGGCGAGCAGACAAATGCTCCAGCAGCTGAGGGCAGCGGCTGGGAAGGAGCGTGTTCTCCTGCTGAGGATCCAAGCGGGAATCACTCCCATGGCAGGGGGCTTTGGTATCCTTTAAACCTCAGCAGTCCTTTTGGGTTGCACCCACCGCAGTGCAAATCTGCACGTTCCACTTACCCCACCACAGCCCAAGAGGTCCAAGTGCCTGGACACCGGGTTTACAGGCCAATTCACAGAGGGGTTGAGAGGAACGAAGGAGAAGCCATGTAGGGGAGAGGCCATGAGCTCTCACTGCTGGAGCCATGCCCTTAAAGGCTTGCTGAGAATCTGCTGAGGGGATTTTAGGTAATTTTGCCCAAAATGCCTTGACACAAGCCTCAGCATCCACTATCTGTCCAGCTATTGCAAGAAGAGAAGTAACAGAGTCAGCTCCCAGCACCAGGGGGTTTCGATGCACCTGGGAGCTGGACTCCCACCTCAGTACATCATTATTCAAGAAATGCACAGGGCCAAATCTGGCCAAGTCATTTAAAGATCAGCTTAGGAAGAAAGAATCACTGCCAGGGTTGTTTCCACTTATTGGGGACAGAACAGACTTCCCTCTGCTAAAGGCTTCTTGCAGTTCTGGTCAGTAAACGGCTCTGCTTTGCCATCCTTGCTCACCAGCAAGTATGAGCTGAGCGTGCAATCCTTTGCTCAGCTTCGGCCTGAGGAATATGAACCCATAGACATCTAAGACAGCACACAACTGCTACGCTACAGCAGGATCTCCCAGTAACGTTGTATTTTATTACATTGGGTAGGCATGACAGGAACCAACCCCTGTTTAATCAGCTTCCCAAGTTCCACCAAGTTTCACCTTTCTTTTCATTGTTAAAAAACCCTGATTCTTTATAAAGGTTGGTTTTACTTTATTTAATGAACATGTAGCCAACACATACAGAGCTTTTGTATGCCTAGCACCACCAAGGAAAATCGGCCATTTCCACAAAACTTGTATTGAAAACATTTATCAATCTGTTCATAGGAGGTGGTCACATAGGAGAAATGTTTGCAGAGTACAAATGTTTAGAACAAGGAATGAGGCAGTTATCCCCCCACATCGTTAGGGCAGGTAAGACACTTAACCACAACTTAATTTTTGTTTCAATTCCCACTTAGTCCACAACAGAGGTAAGCATGCAGCCTTGCCATTCCTATTTTTGAAATCAATGTTTTCTGGGTGAACAGGAATTCCTCATGGATTGGGATGGTTTGCAAGGCACCAGCCACCTCAGGAATCAGGGTGGATAATGCAACAGGTTTCTTTCCCCTTTTGGGGAGAAGTGTTAATTGTAACTTTTATGGCCTTTACACAAAAGGGTAGAAGGGGCTACTGATATTTTCCTGTTACAAAAACAGTTCATTGCCACCAGAAATCAAACACTTATTTTATTCTTACCTTATTCCTACACATATTGAATTCCACCTATTTTTTTCCTGCTTCACAGATACGTATCTTTAATTGTTCACTATTAAGTGACTTTCTTGACTCTTGGTGAATTTTTTGAGCAAGTTTTGGAGGGCAGGAAAAAAAAACCCTATGGAAAGGTTGAGTGATAATTAACATTGTGATACTGGCATGATTACTGCGTGAAGGGGTAGACGGTTTTGATCGGGGGGTGCGGAACGCAGGAATTATGCAAGCAAGAGCAAGTATAACAAAAGCAAGCACTGAGCTGTCTCCTATTAACAGTGCACATCAAATGAGCCAATGCAACTGCTTCTGCTTTGCCTAAATAAATGCCTGGATCAGTCATCAAAGTCGGATTGTTTTCCACAATACACTTCCTTGAGCAACCCAGATAGCCTTTGTGTTGGCCCCAGTAATGATGTAATGGGAAAAAGTTACAGGCATTCTGTCAAAGCCCTGCAGATTGCTCAAAATACTATTTCCCAAGGCTCCAGCTTCGCAGGTGCGGACTCAGCAGCCATCAAGACTTGCTGTGATTAATGACTTTTTCCAATGTGGTGCCTCACATTCATACAGCGAGAGAGCTTCTCTTGGATTAGGGAGGGTCTAGGAGGGGAGTCTGGTCACCTGCAAGCTCTCATATGTACGGAAGCTGCCCAAACTTATACAAGAAAAGAAACAAGAGAAAAAAAAGATCTCCAGGACAAGCTTCACAATGCCTGTTTGCACAGGGTGCACGCAGGCTTCCTATCTACATCGCCTCCTGCCTCGCTGCCAAAGACAGATGCTTAGGAGAACCGCAACTCCAGTTTCAGAGCCATGAGCCAAACAGCCGCACGATACCATCAGTTCTTATGGAAACCACCTAAAAACACCCTGGGCGCTACAGCAGGTTACACCTCCTGAACACATCCAGGACCAGTTGCTCTGCAGAAGCAAAGAAGGGTATTCGAAGCCCCAAGGAAACACCTGAGACAAAGGCACTACTTTGAGCAATGCAATAGCTCAGAGAGAGTCACCAAGCCACTATCAAACACAACCAATCAGGAGGAAAAAAAAAAAAAAACACATTTGATAAATTGTTATTTCATGTTAGATACCAAAACTTGCCCTCTTAGCATGAATTTGCAATTCTTATTCACTTACCTTTTATATCACAGCTCAGGACCACAATAAGCCTTCCCATCACTTCACAAAGCTCCTGCTTGCACTCAAAAGCATCCAGAACAACCTCATATCATTTCTTTCTGTTGCAAGAGGTAGATGTCCTGGATTGAAAAGCAGCCATTCCCAAGGAATCTTCTAAGATAGTCTCTCCCCATACCCAGCAAAAAAGCCACTCACAAAAATAAAAATAAAATAAAAATAAATAAATAAATAAATAAATAAATTAAAAAAATAAAAAATAAAAAAACCCCACAGCATCTCCTTTATTCATCCCTTGAAGGATAAAAGTTTGGGCTAGTGTGTGGGTGGGACAGAATGAGATTGGCCATTAATTCCTCACAGCTGTTTTTCTACCTTCAGGTGTAGCACATCTTGAAAGGGCCACCCAGGAAACTCCAGAAATAGTGGAGAGATTGAACTTCATTCCACCACACATTGTTAGCCCTAGTTTAAATGAGGGGTCCCACATAACATCAGGTGCTGTTGAAGACAGGAAGGGAACCATCTCCCCTTCCTCTTCATAGCAAGTCAATGCTTGTCTGTGGCAGAGAGCCCATGGCTGTTCAGTGTATCTCTGCCAGCTGGATTGTGTAATTCCAAATATCTCAGCAAACTCCCAGAGAGAGAGATAAGCAGGAAACAAGAGTGGCATTTTTCTTTCCCTCCTTCTCATGTGGGATTTCTGTTTGACACAGTTTGCTTTCTAAACGGGCCTTAAGGAGAATCTGCTTTCAGTACCCTGGAAGTAGGTGATGTTTTCTTAATAAATTTATAATGTATTGTTTCAGGTATGTGAGGAAGAAAACCAAGGAAGGGTCTGATGAAGTGGGAAGGAAGGGGAATGGTTTATCCCCTCTCAGAGCAAAATATGAAACTAAAGAAAAGAGAGAAATCCTGGTTGAGTTCAGATCCTCTTTGGAGCAGCACAGTCAAGAGGGTGAAAGCTCTAATCCAATAGGCAAATTAAATCACGCCTTTTTTTTTTTTTTTTGTGGGGGAGGAAGGAGGATGAGGCATTTTATGCCTTTTCAGATAGTTCTGCCTTGTTTCACAAGCTGGTAACTGACTCAACCTCCTTGCTTCCATGAGAGCTTTTGCATTACAGTGTGGTTTACTGTGAAGCCGATGGTAACCTCATCCCAAACACGGAGCGGATGCAAACCCCTACCTGAAACACAACATGTACCCCCTGGCACATCCCGAGCCACTTCCCATGGTTGGGTTACAACCCACCTGAAACACACCATGTATCTCCTGACACATCCCGAGCTACTTCCCGTGGTTGTCGCGTACTGGAGGCGACGGAGAACACGCTGAGCGTGCGCTGTGCTTGTCCAGAATCCAAACACCCACCGCTGCATGGGAGATAAAGTTGTCCAGCTATTGTAATTATGCATTCACTTATAAGCCATGGCAAATTCTGAAAGAACTTGGAGGCAGCTCCCATCTACTTGTTTCCTCCCTGTTTGTAATTAGTTATGGCACTGGCATAAAACAGGGTCTGTGTCTATTAAGTCTTCATCTGCTCCTCCTTATTCCCATATGAAGTCATAATCCTTCATGTCATCCCAACTGCGCACTGTGGAAGTGATTTAGGATGTCTCCAAACTGAGGATACTGACCCCAGGTATTAAATAAATGGAGCAGATTGACTGCAGAGGAAAATGATCCTTGTGTTACATACTGCTGGTAACAAGCACATGCATTAGCAGAGGGAGAAGGGGAAAGAGGCTGAGAACTGATGTGTCCACAGAAGAATCTGAAGAACAATCATGAGCTTTTACACATGGCAGATGTCTAAGATATTTTGAGAGATTCTTCTCAGAGCTTCTAAGCCACAGCAGGGCCCTGCTGCATATTTTGTTCTTCATATGATGACGCTGGGCCGTTTGTGTTGCACTATTGATGCTCTCCCGGGTGGTACCAGCAGGACAAGAAGTGTGGTTAATAGCTGGCTTCAAGGGCCAAGCAGAAATATCAGCCTGCAGTTCTGTCTCTGGCCAAGAACAAGGCATTCAAGAGCAAGGAAACAGACTTTTCTAAACAAGGGATCAAAGTATGATGAAGCAGTGAACAAATACTAATACGTTCCAGCTAGATGAAGCAACAAGAGGCAGTTTGGTAGTAACAGCCCATGCTAATCACCGAGGCAGTAACGGAGCACAATAAGTGTTGTCACAAGGTGTCTTGCTACATTTCCAGTATGGATAAAGATCAAGCACAAGAGTTGGAAAAAAAAAAAAAAAAACTAGCTCTGACCTGTGAGACAGTGCCTGTGTGCCAGATCCTTGCAAAGTCTGGCTGCTGTGGTCATCTGCAGCCATATTCCTTCAATTGTTATGAGGGATCCAGACCTTTGAGAACAGGCCTAACTTGTGCAACTTTCAGCTAAACTTGCCTTGAAAATACTGCCAGGCATAGACCACCCTTGCTGAGAGGGTCCTTCATCTGCAGTATAAAGTCATGACAGTGAGCTATTAAACAAACCCACTCAGCTTGATTGTTTTCAAGAGGGCTTGCTGCACTTACTCCTTTCACCTTTTCCTTTATTAAATAGCATCCTTCTCGGCCCACAGAGAGGTGCTGGTTGTTTTGGGCAGACATGAGGCAGCCTCACTTCCTGTGGAAGTCACTGGAAGTTGGTGGCCATCAGCAAGGGAATATAAGCTTTACTCGGGAAGCAGTCTGGAGATTGTCACTTTTATTAAGCAAGCTTGTGCCCACTTTCCCACTCATATTAAGACAAGGGTTTGTTGTAAAATAAAGCCATTTTGCAGATACACCTGAAGACTCTTGAGCTTTCTAGAGGAGGCTTGTCCTTGTCCAGACTGAAGAAATATTCTCATTTTAAAGTGTCCCTATCTGAAAGAGAAGTTGAAGTTACAGGCCATCTTCTCAGATGTTCCTAAATCCGTTTTTATGTTATTCTCTGAGTAGAGGCAGGTGGCTCATATTTTAGCTGTAGTTGGATTCCAGCTTCTTAGCTCTACTTTCATGCTTTCATCTAACACATTCCTCTGGGCTGCAAGAACTTCATGCTTCTATGTCAGCCTACAGGTGAAAGCAACTAAGAGAAGTTACACCACATAATTATAGTTATTATGCCAGGCAATAGAGCTTTTCACAGCACAAACACCACTGGCACTCGTCACTGTCAGGAAGGGCTGTGTCTCCAGCTCGCTTTCGTTGTCACTCTTGACACAGATCCGAGACCAAGCCCAGATGTGAGGAGCAAAGCTCTGATACCGCCAGCCCAGCACAAAGGGGAAAGTTTGGGATTTGGGATCTTAAGTGTGACTGGGGAAGAGTAATGTCATGCCCAATGTGCAGTACAAACTGACAGCTCATATTTAGTCTTCCAGGTCTACCAGCTTTCTCCCTGCTCTTGGAGTTAGTCCACGGCCTTGTCGACAAAAACATGCTTTTAAGCAACTGAGTTCAAGCTCCAGGTTCAAGTACCACAGATTTACATCCAAATCCTTTGCTTATCATGCATTTAGCCTGTCTAAATGTCAGGCAATATTCTAGTACTAACAGCCCACTTCCTCTTCCCCTTCTGTGTCAGCAGTAAATCCCTAGTGTGATTTTCTGATAGTCTAATTTTCAAAAGATGAGATCAAATGCACATAAATTTATATGAAAGTTTGAAAACAAGTCCTTCAGGAAGGAAAACAAAGCAAAACAAACAAACAACAACAACAACAAAAAAACAGAGTATGTAACATTGTGACAGAGTGTGGATTTAGTTAATTGGATCTAGCTATTTGCACCATCTTTGGCTAACGGCATGTGCCATTCCGCGGCTGGGAGAAGTAATTTAATTCATTGCCTGTGAAAAAAAAATGACATGACAGCAGCTACTCGGATGAACTTTCACATTAACGAAGCATGATCTGGTCTTGATCAAAGACTTTGTTTTCTTGGAGGACCAGAGTTCAAGCACCAGTCTGAACTTTTAAGAGAAGAAAAGACATATGTGTCACTGCAAGGCAAGCTCTTTGGACTTTGTACAAAAGCAGAGCTTTCATGCCAGCACTGCCACTGACCCTATGCTGAGGTTTGCCTGGGTCATCTCTTCCTTTAATTCTCACTGTCATGTGCTGCCTCTTGCTAATCTGAATGGGCTTCACCCATTAGAGCAATGAGAAGTGATGTTATCATTAGTCATTGCTGCTAGGCACTTTGGGGTCACATCATACAAGTCGCACATTGTTCCAACGAAACGAGCTCTGAGGAGCAGGGTTGAGATCCAAGAGCAGGACCAGCTCTGGTGGCACGCAGCCATTAAATTGTCCTTGCAGATCTGGTGTAGCCAG
>NW_010584402.1:119422-139241 GCF_000705375.1 Tinamus guttatus | reverse complement strand
TTTTTTCCGTGGTTAATTGGCCGTATCTTTGCCCGCCTCTCGGCTGTTGCGAGCGCGGTGCCCGGCGCTGCTGCCGCCGAGGTGGCGATGGGGCTGCCGGGCCGCCGGGTTTGGGGCTCTGCTGTGTCGTGAGGAGCTTCTTTCCCCTCAAATATCTCCTTTTTGCGAGTTTTCCTTCTCTTCCTCTCTGCGGACGCCGGGTAGTGTGTGAGGGGGAAAGGGATGGGAGCGAGTTGTGCTGTTAATGATCTGCTCCGCTATTAAAAAAAAAAAAAAAAGAAAAAAGAAAAAAGAAAGAAAAAGAAAAAGGAGGGGGCAGATTTGGGTAGTTGAACTTAGGCTCCCGAATCCTTATTTGGACATGGGGATAAAGGGCCTGGTTCTCCAACGTGGGGAGCGCCCCGGCGCTGCCCGCCGCGCTGACAACCAGGCCCAAATATGGACCTCGCCGCTGGCTTTGGCGCTTCCAGCCCCCAACGAACCGGCGAGGTGTGAACAGGGCGACACCAAGCCCAGGCCTGGGGCCGTGGTGCTTTGGGGCAATTGCGAGGAAAGTAGGTAGCGTTATTCTTTACTTCGTATTCCTCCCCATTTTCTTGAAGTTATCAATCTGCCAGATATTGTAGGAGTGCACATGGCAAAGCTAAAGTTATGGTATGGAACCTAACGGCTAGTCAAGTTTTGTGGTGTTTTTACTGAAGTGGTATTTCCGAGTATTTAGCCTGTGGGCACACAAGCCCTGGGCGAGCGCAGGGTAATGCTCCTTTCCCGTAAAGCGTGGTGGGTCCGTTCCCGGAGCGTCGCCGTGAAATGCGGTGCTGTGACCTGGCCTGATAAGATCTGGAGTATGAACTGAGACAAGTGAAGCACGGAGGAGTCAAGGGGGGAAGCGTGCCCTGCTTTGACAGCTCAATTCATTTGACAGTCTCAATGCATAAGAACAACGAGCATATGTGTGTTCATACACTCGTATAAGTGTCCTTAACTATTAGCTGACCTTTGGAAATGAAGACCAGGAAGGGAGAGGAAAAAGCGTCTCAGCTCTTCTGTTGCTGGGGCCCTTAGCTGTTTGAACAGATTTATAGATTATTAGATCCATAAAATTTCTAGCTGTAATAGATATTTCGTACTTCTGCTAGGAGAGAAGGTGGTCAATGAAGAATTGTTGGAGATCATCCAACTTCTTATTAAATAGAGTTATTAGCAGTTTGTCAGGTTCTCTTGGTGTTACTCATTTTGGCTGCAGAATGCCTTGTTTTACATGAAACTTTCAGGTGTGCTGAATTATTGGGTAGCATTTGGCCCTTTCTAGTCCAGTGCCTGACTCATTGTGTTCACCTGTTGCTCTTTTGCACAGTACGGATCCTTAGGTAATGGTCATGTGAAGTTTTTAATTATCTCAGCTGAACTCCAGAATCCCAGTGTTCATTTTAAAACAGCACAGTGCGTTGTTGCTTAGGTAGGGAAATATATTAATCTTCCATTTTGAAGAAACTTATGCTTTTTAGGAGTGCTAACACCCAGGAGTGTCTTATTTGTATGGAACTGATTTTTTTTGAGTGTCGTAAATTCAGTTTAAATTTTATTAGTGAAGTAATCGCACATAAATCTACTACTATGGACCTGCAGGCTGTTGATCTTTTAACCACTTAGACAATGTCACTTTGTAAATTCTGAACTAACCAAAGTATTAGCTAAAGTGGAAGTCTGTGGTGACTTTTTGTCACCACAGTTTTGAGTTTTGTACCTGGCAATACAAAACTCATCTACTTTAAATATGTTTCTTTCTTAATATACAACCTATTTCAAAATGCTTTCATTTTTAAAGTAATACTGCATCTAATCCATTCTAAATCCCTTCCTTGGGTTTAGAGAAACAAAACCAGAACACCCCCTTTTTTTCATAACCCATAGGCTTGTAAACTAATTTCTGGTGCACTGGGTTATTAACTCATTTTGAGTAGTTATTTAATGTGCTCTCCAAAAACATCCTCTGCTGGGGAAACACTGTTTTATCTCTGTGGGTCACTTTTACTTTGCGCAAGCCTTTTCAAAGAAGCCAAAGGCAGAAGCTGAGAAGTGCAGGAGCCCCGGGCTGGGGACGCAGTCCTGGCGCGCGGGTGCTGTGGAGCCCCGTGCTGGGATCCCCCGGGAGGCAGCCGGGTGAGACGGTGCGGCCGGAGCCGGGTGTCCTGACGGCACCGGGTGTCCCGTGTGTCCCATCGGAGGAGCCCGTGCCGGGGTGATAGACTTGGGCATGTTGGTGGCTGAGGGAGGAGGGAGAAATCCTGTGCTCCCTGACTTCTGGTGGCTTTAACTTCATTAATGTGCTTTTGAAAATCCCTCCCTAGCCGTTTATCTTCTTTCTTTAAAGAGAGCTGCAATGCTGAAGCGGTGCTTGGAGTCGATTTTCAGTGTGTTTCAGATAAAGCCTTTGTTTGAACTCCTGGAAATGCGGCTCTGTGTGCTAGGGAGAGTTCTGGGACTGACTTAATCACGCTGTGTATTTTGTCAACAAGGCTATCAGTACTGAAGAAAAGCATTAGAGTCTGTAGAAACTATTGTTATTTCTTGTTGGCAGCAGAGCTTAGGAGACTTTTTTTTTTTTTTTTTTAAGCTTCCAGGAGGAAAAACTGGTGAAGGAGGGGCAGTGCACTGCAGTCCCTTGCAGTTAATACAACATGGTGCAGATAAGTTAAACTGGCACTGAAGTTCGCTTTGCGAAGGGCCGCTGGGTTTCGGCGTGCGAGCGGTTATGCAAGTGCAGGGCTTTCCTCGTGTGGAGGGCGTTGGGAGGATCCAGTGTGCCTGAGCAGTTCTGCTTTGCAGTGTCCTGCTCTGAAACTGCTCGGGATACTTAGTTTTTGATGTCTAACTCAATCTGAAGTTGGATTTGCACTAAAGCGTTGTCTGTGGTGGTGCAAGACTGTTTTGCTCTTCCCAGGCTATCTTCTTTTTGAAAAAAGGTGGAGAGGAGAGATTTCTTTTCAGATACCACCTACAAGATTATTATGTTTTTCCCCTCCTTCCTTTTTAATGGTGGATCAGTTTATTTTTAGGTGCAGATTTTAATTGATAGCTTTAAGGATATAGTAGTACTGTGCAACTGCATAGCTAATTCATATTCATTGCTGGCATCTGTAGGGATGAAAATGTTTTGTCTTACATGTATGTAACTTGCTTGTGTCCCAAATGACTAGGCGAAGCTTTTGGGATGTCAGGTGTCTGTCCTCAAAGGATCTACTGTTTTGTCTCTGTTGTGCTAGTTGCTGTATTACAGGTGGTGGTTCTCAGATATCCACACGTCTACTCCTGACCGAGGCTGGAGTAATTCCCATGAATTTAAGCGCAGCTACTCCTGATCTAGCCTGTGTTACACAAGGGAAGAACTTGGCTGGATTTCATAGGCTGGAGTAGAATAGCCCAGAACAACTAATTAGTCCTCAAAACTGTATTTGCTGTTGATGCCTTTTAATATATTTTCATTGTTGCATAAGCATCAATGCTAATTACTGAACAGAAGCATATTTTGTTGAAGAGCATGTTTTGTTTAAGAACTGTTATTAAAGAGGAAAATTGTGGAGCCTTATGGTTGCAAAGCATATATAAGGAAGAAATGGTCTCGATCCTGTGGAGAAGAGGGGACTGCATGGGCTGTCCATGGGGCCTTCCGCCTGAGTGTCAGTGTTTGCACAGTGTCCCTGGGATCAGGGAAGATTCTTTGGAAGTGCCTGGCAGATTTAGGAGTTGCTTTCAATTCCCCAAGGAAGGTGGATATTTGGATAAGTTACCCTGAGGCGGCAGCTGGGACCTTTTCCTGTTTTCATAGTGAATGCTTGGTTAGACTCCTCTACAGCGAGCTGACAAAATATCTAGGTGCTGTTGAAAGCCCTGTGGGTGCCAGCTCAGTTTTAGGCCATCAAAGTGATTTGGAACTAGGAGTCTGGGGTAGATTTTTTTTTTTTTCCCTCCTCCTTTCTCAGGTTTATGGACATAGAAGGGTTTTATTGAAGGTAGTGGAACTTGAAGGTCTCTGGGGCTTTAGTGAACCAGGTGCCACTGCTCTGTGCTCCTTCCTAAGGCAGTTTCTTTAGCTACCTTGGTAGAGCAGAGCGAGGCCCTCTAGGAAACTAGCTTTGCCATTGCCCCTGTGCACTCTGCTCTCTGGAGGTGCCCAGCACTTGCTCTTGGCCTCTGGTGTAACAAAACTTATGCTCCTCTGCAGATGCAAGCAGAGCTGAAAGAGAAGGAGGCGGGGGGAAATATCCTGCTGGCAGCCTGCAGAGAGGGGAGTGTTGCTGGCACTTCTTTCCCCGGGTGTCCCACTTCCAGCCCTGCTGAAATAATGGAACAAGGATTAAGTAACGATCGCTGCGGCACCGCTTGTGCCTAGCCCTGCACAGCTGCGCTGCGGTTCTGCCCCGCCGTGTGTGCCGGCCTCTGGCTGCGCACGAGGCTGCTGCGCTTGGACATCTGCTTTCAGGGGACGTGGCCAAGGCCTGGTGCTTGTGTAGGTGGCCGTTTCCCTCTCCTAATTCCCTGGAAGGAGGCTCCAAACTCAGATGTTCTCCCCAGGCAGCAGCTCCCTCCTGAGCAGCAACCTGTGGTCACAGCCAAGCGGGGCCCTGGGCAGTGCTAGCCTGGGGGGAGGCCTCCTGCCATGGGCCTGGTGGGGTAGTTAAGACTCTGCAAAACTTGCAGAGTGGGGCCTCTTCCAGGCTGCTGGAATACTCGGAAATAAATCCACCCTTCCTGTGAACATGTGTCCGGATTCTCTGACCTCCCTCAGCATGCCCTGGTATTTATTGGCTATTGCAGGAGAGCTGCCGTGAATGGCAAGGCCTTTGCGACCGCTGTTCGATCCTTCCTGTCTTAAGACCATTTGTAGCTCAGTTCAGGGATTAATTGTGATCATTCCTGTCCGAATATTAGATGTGAGCTTGGTAATTAAGTCGTGACAAAATATTGCCTTTAAGAAGCCTTTCTACCTATTGGAGAAGTGTCTGGTGTAAAGTGAAGGTCTCTAGGACCCCGTCAGCCACTTCTACATGCTCCTCTATCCTTTTGAGAAACTCCATGGCATTTAATCACTCTGAGACTTTTCCTCTCTGCAGTGACTGCAATTTGAAACGCAAGGGTCCCATACAAAAGGAGCTCAATGGGCTGTGTTAATATTCAGTACCATGTACAAAGGGTGCAGCTTGAAAAGGGGAGAATGGATGGTCTGGGGGAGGAGAGACGGCAAAGGGAAAATTCCCAGGGCAGGGAATCAAGCATCTCAGTGGGCAGCTGGAGGAGGAAAAAAAAAAAGAAAAAAAAGAACACACCATCAGTTGTCTTGTATGAGGAACAACTGTTATGTATAGATAAAGATTAATATTTTTTTCTTGTGCAAGCTGCTCTGCACTTCTGGGGATTTAAGACTTGAAGGTGACTGAGCCTTTCAGGAGATTGTGCTTAAAGGGTAAAGGATGAAGGAGCAAACCTTGATGCTGGTTACTTTTTCTCCCCCAAAAGCTTTCTGGCATCAAGAGGCTAAAGACGATAAATCAATGTTTTTAATTCCATGCTGAAGTGCTTGCTTGAGCAGGGATGCTATCTTGCTTCCTCTGCTTAAAGTTAAGCTTGTGCTAGACTCCTATAGCTGTCAGTGGGATTTAAGCCCATGCAGGAGCCCCATGCTGAAATGAGGCTTTAGTCAGTATGAGCTTGAGTTAGCCAAAATTGTGGTACAAGGAAATCCCATAAAGCTTGGAGGGTTGCTCCTGAACTTCCAGCTCTAGCAGCATGTGCTGAAAACACCCAAAGTGACTTAATATTTGGGCAATTCCCCAGGTGCCAGCAGTAGGAACACAATCCTGACTCTGTGCATACACCTAGTTTTATTTGTAAGAATAAATTTGTGCTGAAGCTGGATGAATGCCCTGGCTACCTGGACAGCACAGCTACAGTAGAAGATTTTGTGCACTGAGCTTATATTATCTTTCATTCTATCCAGCTTGGACCTGTGGCCAATTGGCTTGGGCTCCCAATGGGCCCAGCCCCATGTGTGTTTTGAGTTTTCCTTGGCTATGTGCAGCTCCCCCAGGCTCTGCAAGGCACCTGTGAAATGCTGAGAGCTGTGAGGCTCTGGTTGTGCCCTAAATGCCCAAGGAGGGCATTCATTTGGCTTCTGGTTGCTTTAATCCCTTGATAGGGACAGATGCTGTTCTTAAGGCTGGATGGCTGCAAAATAGGCCAAAGGCTTTTTCTTTTTTTTTCCCCTATTTTTTTCCCTCAGAAGCTAGCTGTGATTAGGACTTGTGTATTGCGCCTGACTTGCGTGTTAACTGCACCCAGAAACTCTCAATTAGGGGCTGCAGGGCTTTTAATTGATCTCGTTGGCTGCCCCAGGAGACACCTTGGATTGAGTTAGCTCAGCTCATCAGCTTTTAACATAATCATTTTGTGCTGCTAACCCAATCACTCAGTGCTAACCTAATCATGGCTTTGCAATGTGGAGTTAGATTGGATTGTGGAGATAAAGGGAGTAGAGATAATTCTGGCTAATGCTGCTGGGAAGGCCCAGCCTGCAGAAAATCCAGGCTCCAGGTTCATCAGCTCCTGCAGAGCAGGATTCAGCAGGTTCTTTACACCTCATTGTGGGTGAGAAGGGTGACTTAGCACAGGGCATGACAGTGAATGCACTGAAAGTGCAGTGAGGACCACTGCGAGTTAATGGAGTCCCTGAGCTGTGATTTCATCCAGGGAACTGGCCAAGGCAGCTGGGAGATGTGGCTTTAGAAGTGGCCTTGTTTTCTTTTCTTTCCAGAAGTGCACACTGTCCTTCTAATCACAGAAAGGTCACCAAAATGAAGCAACCGAACAAACAGCTGGAGAAAATACGATTGTCTGTGATCTTGTAAAACTGAAATGTGCTCGGGAGTGGTGATGGTCTGCGCGGGTGTGTGCTGTGGCCCCAGCCCCTTTGCAGCATTGCATGGGGATGCACGGGGTTAGAGCCCTCCACCCAAATGTGAACTCTTGCTGTAGCCCAGCTCCTGGGCTCCTCATCGTCTAAACCAGCTGCGAGATGGCCCCGAGCAGCTTTGCTTCCCTGGAATGTTCCTGGCCTGCAGCTCTGTGGTCAGCACCATCCAGGCTCCCCGCATATGAAGCCGTTGTGGGTTTTGGCAAGAGGCTGAATATAGGGTAAGGCTGAGAAAGAGCGATGCCCAGGACAAGCTGGGGAGCCTGGACTCCTCGCAGCCTTCTGAGGTTCCTGACTTTGATAGAGTGCTGCTCAGATAGAGGAACAGTATGAGGTTACAGGGAAAAACAAAGGGAAAACAAACCCTTTTTCTCACTTCCTGGTATGTTCAGCTATTAAACAATGTCCCACTACTTTTTTTTTCTCCTCCCTGCAGTGCATGGGGGCCTGAGTTGAGGACTATGATGCCATTGTGCCAGCACAGAGCACAAAATACGTATTATTATTGTAGCTGAGTCATCCATTAATAGTTAACCAAATCCTGCACTATGGTTTGAGTCCTTCAACCCCAGCCTCTTCCAACTTCAGAGCAGGACCACAACATATGTAATATGTTATGCTCCCTCATTATATTTTCAGCACGTTGTCTCTCCAGCCACAACTGTGTAATTTTGGAGTAGTCTAGAAGCATGCCCTGCTATTTTGGGGCACCTCTCAAGATCTGATGATGTGTCACATCTAATTCCAGAAGTACAATTTAGTTCTGTGTGCTTCAGTTTTCAGTTTCAGTAAGAATTGGAGGACAGGTCTCTCAAACTGCAGCTACTTTCTTCTTTTCTTTATTAATGTTAACTCTGGTCATTCAAGGAGGTTAGTATTTTTCTACAGCCCCGATGTCTTGCTTGCTGTGTTGCAATGTGTATATTGGTGCAATGGCTTTATATGGTTTTCAGCTGGAAGAATATCAGGGAGATCTCTTACACAGTGAACAGCTTTGATGTGGCACTGCAGGTTTTATAAAGCGTAGACTCCAGTGTCATGCACGAGCTGCATTTAAATGCACTAGCTGGCTAAAACTGTCATGTTCTGGAGCTACAGTTTTGTGTCTGTCATGTTTTTTTGGGGGGGATGGATAGTCTGCCTCTTGCTGCATATGCAGTGGGGCAATTATTTGCTTGCGCTTTTTCATCTGGTGTTTTTGCGGAGGCATTTTTGGGTTATCAAATCAAGTTTGGAAGTCATCAGAGTAGTAGTCTCGAATGCATTTCTTAAGTGCTTCCTTTTCAATAAAAGTGCCTATTTTTAGATTAGTCCTTTCAGGTTAGGAAACAGGCTTTGAGTACAGTGGAAATTTGGACATGAAATCTTGAAATAAGACACTTCTCCATACCCTGGTCTCCTCCAGCTGGCGTGGTCTTGCTCGCTAGGGAAAGGCTGAAGCCCCCTCAGATGTTTGAAGGAAAATGAGACATTTTAAAATGCCAAGCGAGGGCTCTGTGGCTGGGTCAGAGGGACATGGATGGAGCAGATCCCAGTTGCCTGAAGCCTGGGCTTTTGTGGTGGACACCAGCCAAGGTGGGAAGGCGCTGCCTTTCCACACTGTCCATACTCATCTGCCTTACAGAGTCTGCCATCAACACTCCTAATAAACCTCTTTCAAAATACTACCCCTGCAAGTTCGAAACACGTTTTGCCTGGCCAGTGTAGAGTAGGCTGTTTTATAACCACACTTAAAGTCTGTTTTAGCGTGCCGTATGCCAACATAAACAGAGGTTTTCTGCGTTATCTATCATCTAGAAAATAGTTCTGCAAAGTTAGGGCTGGCCAACCGGGTGGTGTTTGCAGCAGGTTTGGGAGAGCTCAGCTCATTTAGGTTGGTCTCCAGCAGAGACAGGTTTCTAAAGCAGATCTGTGCTCTCTCAGATATTGCATTTGGCACTAGTGCCTTAAACTGCTTGTGCCCACAACTTGGAAAAAATATCCACATTTAGTCTACAGGCTTTTGGGATTCTTTTCCTGCTCTCATCCTTTGGCATGGCCATGTCTGCTCAGCAGTGCTTGCTGCAAGAGACTATGGAGAACATCCTCACAGGAGAAAGGTGCCCTGTGGGCGAGTGTGTCCCCCCTGTGCCATCAGGAGCCCCGGCAGGTCATGGTTGTTGCTCTGCAAATTCTGCCCAGGGTAATAAAATTGATATCGTAGGAAACGGCCTGGCTGGAGGCCCTGTGAAAAATCACCCCCTAAATGTGTTCCAGTTGTCCAAACATTGCTGCCTCTCCTTGCTCCTCTTGCCGTGCGCCTGTGCGAGCGGAGGAAAATGAGAGGGGGAATGTGGGTTCAGGAGGCACGCTCTGCCGGTGTCTCAGGAGCAGGGAATCCGTGGATTGGTGTTTGCTTTGTTTTCCATGGAGTGGTGATGCCACATGTGGCTGCCACACGGGAGCTGGCCTGGCCTTGTCCCCTTGCTGCCTGTGGCCCATCTTCTAATTGAAAGTCAAAGATTTGCTAATCACCTTTGGATTATTCCTGAAGAATGGCATGTGCACGGCATTGAAGCAGGAAATAATGTGTATTTTTAGACCTCTGATTTGCAAGCTTTTGTGAGCTTTGTGCTGTTTCTGTCTGTCTTATTCTTGCAAACTCCTTTTTCTGTTCATCTTTCTTCCCACTTTCTATTTCCATTGTTAAGGGGGAAATAATTTAGACACCATCTCAAAGCCATTGAGATCAATGAACTTAAGAATCATCCAAACCTTTGTGTTTGTAAGAGCAGCTGAATGACCTCTCCTTGTTACGATAGGCTAGAAAATAGGTTAATGAAGATAATAAAACTGCACTCAGGCAGATGTGAACTCTACTGTGTGAGCAGGAGGTGAAAACTCCTCATTTGGGAGGAGGTCTGCAGAGCAGAGGCTTCGCCTCTGGTTTCTTAGTACTTTAATCTTGAGTATTTTAACTTTGTTGTTTAAATGACAAGAAGCTGGTGGTCTTTTTGGTCTGAACTCTCGTGTATGGGACTCTTTTCAGCTCCTGGTGTCTTAGTAGAAGTGTCTGTCCATTTCTGGTGCTTAGTCCAGCTCCCCAGTGAAGCTGCTTGGTGAGTTGAATCCTTTCCTGGAGCTCTGAGTTCCTCCTTATTTAACTTACTGACCAAGATGTGTGCTGGTCTTTGGAATAATCTCCTCTGACAAAAAATCATGTAGATCTGACATTTGGCTTATGCTGTAGACTTAAAGCAGGGGCTGTCTTTGCCTCTTTGTGGTTTAACAATCTCTTTGAGGCAAGTATTACTTTTGTTACCTGTTTTTCCTGGAAAAACAGTATGAATGTAGGTATATATGTGTCCATCTCACCCACACTGTTCTTGAAACTGGCCTGAAGCCTCAACTCAGTTTGAGAGGGCTCAAAAATTTCAAATTCTCCCTTTTTCTTAGACAACAAGCTGGGGGGAGCAACTGTGTCAGTATTCCCACAGAGGAAAAAGGAAGCTGTGTGAGATTAACCCTTATTGGACATCAAAGAATCTTTGTGGGGTCACAGCAGTGCTGTTAAACCTGCCTGCAGGAGAGGCTTCGGTCAGGGCTCAGCGTGGCAAATGGTGGCGATCCCGCTGCGAGATGCAGCTCCAAGGACTGCATTTACTCCTCTTTGAGAGGAAGGGTTTGGAGGGGCTCAGTGGCCACCCCACTGTGGTGCCGGGGAAGTTCAATAGCAGTAGGAGCAATGGGGCTGGGTGCTGAGACACCTTCCCTTCTCCATGTCTAAAATGGTGCTGCTGGGGTTGTGGCGCTGGAAGAAAGGAGAGTTTTGGCATGAAGCAGCAAGTCCTTGTGATCGTCATAGCCACAGCTGGGAACAGTTTTCAGTGCCTCTGAGCTCCTTTTGGAGAAGAGACTCCAGGAAGAAGAGGCCTTGGTGCCTTGGAGCCTGACAGCAGTTGAGCAATCAGCTGTAGACGGACAGCCAAGGCCCTGGCTGTCCCTCCCTGCTCTGTCCGTGCTCCCTCCTTGCTCCTTGGCTTTGCTGAGGCCACGAATGCCCAAAGGCCTCCAAGACCCCTTGTGGATGTGTGAGCTTTAGAGCCACCATCCAGAGAGCAGAGCCGCATCTCCTGGCATGCTCAGGAAAGGCCAAATAGTAGCTGAGGCTCTTTACTGCAGTGTTTCCCTTTCCCGGTTTCTAGCACTTGTCTCAAGTACTAGCACTTTGTGGTCTTCTCTACAAGAGCCCGACGGGCTGCGCTTCAGCTGATGGGGATGCTGCCGCAGTTCCCGCATGTGTATATCCTACGTGTCTCCCCGGGGCTTCCTGGGTTATATCTGCACCGTGCAGTTCTTAAAATTGCTCTTAAAGCCTCCCCAGCACACGCATGTGCCCACTCCTTCTCCTCACAGGTGGCAGTCCCTCATGCAGCCACTGTGCTCGTGTGCGGCAGCTCCTGGCCTGGCTCCGGTGGCTGCTCTTTGTTTTGCTTGGTTCTCCCTCCACCTCTGAGGACTGGAGCCAGCTTGAAGGGGAGGTTTGGAGCACCCCGTGTACGAGCGGTAGCGCCAGCGTGAGGTTTGCTCGGGGACAGCTATATGTGATTAAGCCCTTTAGACTTGTCATACTTTTTTTTAAAAAAAAAAAAAAAAAAGTTCAAACAACAAAAATCCACCTTTTCGGAGGAAGAAGGCAAGAGGAGATGGCAACTGCGCACTTTGGGGGCTATGTGCTAATTAAACCTCAAGTCTATTGATTTGTGAGAGGCATGGCTCAAATGAGAGGAATTCATCAGAGCATGTAGGCCTGCACATTTGGAACAAAATGTGGAAGTTTCCCTGTCCAACAGTTTCCAATTACTTCCTCTATGGCTTCCTGAATAACTCTGGCTGCTGGTTGTAAGGCAGCCTGCCTTGCAGTTGCAGGCTGCCTTCTTTCTCGAATCAGCATTTTGGCCATCATTTTCACAGCCCACAGAGAATGGGCTGCTGCTTCCTGTGCTTGGGCTTCCTTTCCTCGGTGTCGGCAGAAGAAAACTGCGAGTCCTCGGGGTGCTGCTTTCCTGGTGCTGCTGTGTGATGGGCAGTAAAACTGCTGTCCCTGGGTGGTTGGGGCCAAGCTGCGAGCGGCTTGAAAGCCCCTTGCTGTGTTGGGTGCAGGCTGCTGTCTGTTGCAGCTGGAACTCCTTCTGCCAGTGTTCCTGTGTAGGGTGCATTTTTATTTCTCAAATATAGAATTCCTTCCCCTCTGCTTGTTTGAATGGCTCCTGAGCTACCAGACCATGCCTACAGCAGACGAGAAAAGCTACTATTGCTCTTTCTTGCCATTCACTTGGATCAGAAGAAAGATTCAGCAGATTCCTTTCTAGATCTGGGTCCCCTGAGGACAAAGATCAAGGAAAAGGCAGAAGTGTGAGGGCGAGGGGGCTGTTGCCTCTGTGGGGCACCCACTCTGCTCCCTTGTTTGCAATCCATCTTCCCCAGTTCTTTCTGCTTTCTGAAATTCAGGATTGTGATTGTTTGTCCAAGCACCCTGACACATGTACCTTGACAGTAGCAGGGTTGGTAACAGCATCTAGATATTACAGACTTTGCTGATGCCTTCAAGCCAGACCTTGAGCATTTTAGGAAATTAAAGTTGCTGGGTCAAAGCAGTTGGTATGACTTTGCAGGGAAACTTGCTGGGGGTTGGAGAAACCCTATTTTTTGCGTAATTCTTACCAGGAAGGTCCTTGGTTATCGATTATGCCCTAGAATTATTTTCTGAAGAGCTCTGCAAGCAGAATCTGCAGCACTACTTACCCTTCAGTGCTTATAAATTGGGAAGCATTTAGAGGTGGGTGGATCCTCTCTGAGGGGAAAAGACTTTCTGAAGAGAGCTCTTCCAGAACACACTCTTGGGCTTTTTGAAGGCCAAGAAAACCTGAATAGAAAGTTTTATTTATTCCCTTCAAACTCTACCCTGCTTTCAGGGGAGCATATGGAGGCCACCAGTTTTGGTAGGCACAGTAGCCTTCCTGCTATGGCTTCACTTCCCCATTGGAAGGTTATATTCTGGGTGATATTTGAAATCCAGCTGTCTGAGCCCCCCCCAAAAAAAAATCAGTCCCACACTTCCTTCAAAGTTTTCACTCTTGCATTTTTCATCCTTAGCAGACTCAAGTTTTCTGCAGTGTTGAAGGGAATGGCTTGGTTTCCCGTTGCCCACATGTCAGCATTCCTGAATAAAACAGCCTCAAGATTTGCGGAGCAGATTCTTGAAATTCTGAGAATGCTTAGAGCCAGGAGATGCTTCCAGAAACTGCCTGGCCAAACAAGAGGAGTTGGTAGGACTTGGACACACCACGGAGAACATAAATAAGGCATTTTTATCCCTTTTTGAAATGAATGTAATTCCAGCCCAAACCACCATCCATCCTTGAGTCTTGGGAGCTGTTCTGCTTGACTACCTTTCTGCTGTTTATCTGCAACTGTTATTTGAACCAAGGTGGGGTGGGGGGGAAGTGTGAATTAGGTGAGTTTCATTCCCTGCTCTTACACTGATTTCCTGGGTGATCCTGTCTAGGTCACTTAAAGCTGCCACCACAAATGGATTAAGGTACCTAAAGATGGCCTGTTGTTAAAACCCTGCTGAAACCTGCTCTGAATAGTCCTGCACAAAGAGCTTTCCTGCAGGAGCTCTTGAAGGGATGTTGAGTGTTTAATGTGGAAAATGCTACTCTGAAGCAAAAGTATTTTAAACGGCAGTAGCATTTCAGATGGAAAATGTCACAGCCTTCGGTCCTGCCTTCCTCTACTGGTTGCTTCATGCTGCTTTTGCCACTTGTGCACGTTTGGTTTCGATGTCAGGGCTCGGGCAGGAGGCTTCACTTCCTATGACTGTTTTAACCTGGGTGTGAATGTGAGAAGGGAAAGTGAAGTGAGATGTTCCCCCTGGGAGCTGCTGTGGGAAGCTGGGATGGCTCCTGCTGGGGCAGCCGTGTTTAGGTGTTCAGGAGGCAGGAAAACCCCAGTGACTAGTAACCCACACGCTTTACAACCTCTTGACTCCTCTCTGAGGGTAAAGGAAGCAACCCAGGTGCAGACCCATTGCTAATTTGATCTGGACACAGCAGACTGTGGGTGTTTTGCTCATTCTAAACATTTCTTGTGCACGGGGAGATTGTGGTATTAACATTTTCTTTTCAGAGAGATTTGACTCGAACTAAAATTGCTGATTGATTCCCTTTTTTTGCCCTTCCCCCTTTTGCTGTTGAAGTCAAGAACCACTTCAAAGGCTCAGATGTGTTGGTGCCAGACGCCGCACAGTTATTGTTAGAAGAATCTGAAATATAATTGAAAACAAACCTTTGTTCAGCCAAGCGAATCTGGCTGAAAGCTTTCCCTCCAAGGTGATGGCTGGAGACCTTCCTCTAGGTTTGGTGTCCGCACACTTGTCATGGCAGATGGATCGTCTGTGAATTTTTACATCTGGTAAATGTTTGTAGATCTGGAAAGTTCGTATTTTAAAGAGGTGTTTTTTTTTTTTTTTTTTTTTTTTTTTTTTTTTAATCCCTCTACCTAGGAACATGCGCTGGTGCTTAAAAGTCACCAGCATATTTGTGGAAATTCCTTGCAGTCATAAAAAGGCATCGAATTGGTCTTGGCAGGCTGATTTCAATAGAGATGCTCCAGGTCCAGGTTCCTCTACTTGGCAAGCGCAGAACTGTCCCGCTTGCTTTTCTTTAAAGATGTGTCTGTTCTGTGGGATATAGGATATTGTTTGACATTACATCTAAAACATTTGTAAAAGCACTGCCGAGGGAGATGTCAGCGTTAATTTTAGTTTTCATTGGAGGGTGCGTGTGAAGGCTGAGCCTGGGATGGGAGGTGGGTTGTTGGGCTGAATTTCTGCTCTTGGCTAAATTGGCCGGGATGGAGTCTGGGAGTCCAGCAGGCAGCTTTGCAGGGAGCAGCCCCTGCTCACCCGTGGTCCCCTCTGCCCCTTGTGAA
Organism: Tinamus guttatus; assembly: GCF_000705375.1. The sequence continues at coordinate 124,297 of NW_010584402.1, read as the reverse complement.
ACTTTGCAAAACTCATTGCGTGGTGTGGAGCACTTACAGCGAGGTTGTGATATGTGCTGTGTTAAGTTCCTGATAGTTCTTCAAATTGTTTCCCATGCACAGTTTAAGAAACTTTGTTGGGTCAGCCTTAGTCTAAGACTGGAATTGCTCCCCTGTATAGGTGCGCATCAAGGATGCCACATGTTTTCCTTTAATTTTCCTACCCTCTGAAAAGCACCAGCCTCCCTGCATATGGCTGCCTGTCTGTTGTTTGTTATCTCTGTTACACTGTGGTTACTGCTCACACATGATATTTCTTTGGTTTCAGTACAGACTGAGCGGGTTGTCTGCTGCTGGATCCAAAAAATGTAAACTATTTATAAATGAAAAATACTCTCAAGTTTTAAAGTGCTGTGTTGTCCCCTCTCTCTCCAGCATGTGCACATTTGGCTGATTTCATGTAATCCCACTGATGTAAATCCAGATCTTTAAGAATTTATGGGACCGTACGCTGCTTGGAGAAATCTTACGACTGTGTGTTCGTGGCAGAGAGAAGCACAAATCAACAGTGATAAACAGTTAGATAGAAAAATGTTATTTGGCTGTCGCATTTAGTTCAGATATGGGGCTAAACTCGGATGAAACTTCCTTCAGAGTTCAAGTATTCTCAATTTTGGCTTTCCAGTTGGGCTCGCTTGCATCGTAAGCAAGTCTTGAATATCTGGGAGAAACGATTAATGTGGCATCAAAGGACCTGAAATGACTAGAGTGCTCCCTTAGTACTTTGTCCATGTAAACTTTGGATTTGGCATTACAATACTTTAGTTTTATATTGAACCAGCAACCTATGTTTAGTCTTTCAGGGAAGGTAAATAAGCCAAGGTTCTTTATTTGTGGGTGTTGTGTGTTTGTTTTTTTGTTTTGTTTTGTTTTTTCAATCCTGTTTTCCATACATCTCCTGTGACAGCAGTGAGGCTGGGCTGTCCTGTTTCCTGCCCAAATCCGTAGACTAGAGGATAGCTGAAAAAATAGATGGGATTTTTTTTGTAAGTGATTGTTTACAGCATCCCCAGCTGGCAGCAGTTGTGCTGGAAATGGTGGCTGCTTTCTCACCATCCATTTGTGTAGGCAGCCTTGGATGACAGATACGGCTAGTTATTCTGTAGGTGTTTTCTTTCCTTAAAAAATTTGAAAATCTAACTAGTGCATAGAGGAATAAACTGTTTCTCTGGATCCTATTTGGCTAGCTTATGATACTTCTTTATTCCATAAAACCCCATTGGTAAGGAGAAAACATATTTAATTTTGCATATCCCATAGGAGCAACTAAGCATTTTTCCCCTTTCCAGGGTAGTTTTGCTGCTTTTCCTTCCCTGCCTAAGACAGCACTTGCTGGAGAGAGGCTGGAAACCCAGCTAGAATTATGGAACAAGCCTTTAATGCACTGATTGTGTATTAATGAACAGCCAAGCTGGCGGACCAGTGCCAGAAAGCAATGAGTGAGAAAGCCAACAATATCAGCACGAACTTTGCACTCGGGAAAGTGTGAAGTGATGTTGGTGAAAGGAGTTTATTGCACAAGTGGAACACTGCGGTCCTCTTTGATGCCCAAATTTCTGTGCTAGTAAACCAGGGAAGAATAATTGGCCAGTAGAGTCCTGTGCCTGCCGGTTAACCTGTTAGGTGCTGGTTGAAACACACACAAAGCTGGGAGGTATTTGCTTTATTTTGTGATCCAAGTGCTTGCTCCTGAGTGTTTGGCTTGCTGCGGTGCATGTACAAAGCTGTAATACCTTTTGCAGGATGTGGAGATCCCTTCCTGCCTGGTTTGTATCCCCTTCCTTCAGGGCATTTTATTACAGGGCTGTAATGCTCTGTAAGGACCCTTCTTGCCCCCTGAGTGCTGTGCAGGAGTGTCAGGCAAGCTAAACTCCAGCCTGGAAAAATGTGCAAGATGCACTAGTGTATGAACCAGTATAATGGCTACTGATAGCAATATCCTTTTTTAATATCCCTTTTTTATTTTTTATTTTTTTTCCATTTAGTATTTGGCTGAAATTGGCTTTCTTGGCTCTTGTTAGCAAGTGTTTTAATCCCCAGCCTATTAGCTGGGAGTTACCGAGCTGGGAGTCTCGAAGGATTCCTGCCCGTGTGGAGCAGAGGAAGGTTGGTTCCCAGCAGCCTCCCGCAGAGGTCCCGCTCCGGAGCCCGCGGCGCTCGGCCGTTACGCGGGTCGGGTTTGGGGACATCGTCTGTGTGAAGCCTGGGCTCGCCATGGGGCTCTCGGACGGGCTTGGGAGTCGCATGCGGAGCTTGTCCCTGGCTGGATCTTTCCGGGTCTTTCTGCCTGGGAACTCTCTCCGGGATCACATGGTCTCTGGCATGGAAAGTTGGATCTGCTCCGCAGCAAAGTGTGTTTCATCTGGAACATTTAAACTATCTAAGATGATCTTGCAAAAAAAATCTTTTTTAATGGGGCCTGGTCCAACTTTTGTTTTTTTCTGATGGATGGAGTAGGCTTGAAAAAATGTTGTTTCTCCCTCGCCCCCCATCTAAACATCTCAGGAATGTCAAGTCTTGTCAGCCTTGGCTTTGCTAAAAAGTCTCTGGAGGAGCTGGGGATGTGTTTTTATGTGATCTCCAAAGCCCTAGAGAGGCTGAGAGCAGGTAGTTAACAAAAGCTTCCTTTATCCCAAATGCTAACGAGGCATCCACATTAAATAGCAGCAGCCACAAAACCTCCAAACACCCTGACTGCAGGTTATCCTGTGTTCAGTCCCTCTGTTCGTCTTGCATGCTCCCTTCACCAGTCCCCTCCTGTAGCCCTTGCAGTGCTCTCTAGAGCCAGATTTGTAGCAGAAACCTGTTTGCAAATATGAACAGATTAAGGAGAAGGTTCTTATTCACCAGCTCTTTCATCTGCAGTTACTCATAGGAACAAATCTGTGTGGAAAAGAGAAGTTTGGTTTCCTAAGGATTTCTGTCTCTGAGGCTAATACTTTTTTGAATTGGCTTCTGCGAAGTTGACCTGTTATCTCTGCATCATGTTTTCAACTTGTCCTCCCGGCCCCGGCTGCCCTGTGTGTTTTTGGAGGGAGCAGAGCTGCCTGTTGCACAAGCCGACCCATGCGCTGATCGGAGCCACAAGTTCCGCCCCATCCCTCCTCCTTCCCTCGCAGCCGCTTTCATGGATATGCAGGAGTTTTCCTGCCCTTCGGACCTTCCCGCCTCCTCCCAGTTGGCCAGCGGCGTGTTCGGAGCCGAGCACGTGTCCGCAGCCATGTCTTCCTTGGGAACCAGCCTGCAGACAAGTTTTCCCTCTATCCCTTGTTTTTGCCACCTGAGCAGTTGATCACACCTCAACCTGGAATTGGGAACCAAGCTCTGGAGGGAAGGGAGGAATTAAAAACAAAATGCAGAAGGAAACGAAAGAAATGTTTGATTCCTGAGGCATCGCGGGGTTCCGGGGACAATAGTTGCGCAATAGTGCGGAGCGGGAATGGCTTTGCCCGCCGTTCCCAGATAACATGTGTGGAGCAGGCAGCCGCGGGGGGAGGGAAACGGGGTTTGTTTATTTGTGTAGTTTGTTTTTAATTTAAATAACCTCTATAATCTCCCTCTCTTGGCATAGTAAGTGATTCCTTATTTACAAAGGCCTCCCCTTGTTGTCTGGCCTGAAATGCTGGCTGTGCTCAAGCTTTCACAAATGGGGATTAATGTTTTTTACTGGTCGCAGGAGATGTATGGAGGATCGTGGAGGGTTTGGGTTTATGTGGGCAGCCCCACAAACCTTTTCCTGCTCAGTTCATGGCACTGAGTAGCCACGGACATCTCAAATTAATGTTTTATTTGGGTGGCCAATGAAGCTGTCACAGCAGTGCAGACACCCTTCTCTCTGCTGTGGGAGAGGGACCCATTGCACCCATCAGCTATGGGGAACCACCACGTTGCTGCCCATTAAGTTACCCGAATTTATCCATCAGAGCCCTGTGGGTAGGTGTAGGACTGTGCCTCAGTGCCGGAGGAGGCAGCGAGTGGATTCAGCAAGAACAACACCCTTGACTTTAATTGTTGACAAGAGTATTTTGGATATATGATTTCCTAAAACCTTTTGCTAACACTTTCTGTCAGTCGGCCTCATACAACCGGCTTCTCCGCTCCTGGCTCCAGACTCGCAGTGTTTCCTAGAGGCCTTTTCTCCTCGGCTGGGAGGTGCTCTGCCTCTGCAGGCACACGCACGCACACAGGTTGCTCCAGCCAAGACCTTCCCAGCTCGGAATTGCTCTGCTCTTGTATCACCTTGTGGGCGAGTATCCAATTTTGAGCAAGGGAAAAATATGTGTTTTCAGTTCTTTGTGCTGAAAAACACCTTGCTTTTTCCCTAGGAGAGCTATAGCAGGAAACTTCAGGCGTAGGTAGGAGCTTCTAGTTAATTACAGAAACTCATTAGTACATACAGACGGGACGTTTTCTGCAGCAACACTTTAAAAAGTTTACTTATAAGGAGTTTATTGATCTAGCAAATATATGGATAGCACATGCCCGGAGGTGTATGATAGTTAATGTATAACCATTAAATAGTCTTATTTGGGCACTTTTATGTGTTCCCTTTGTAATTAAAGCTTATAAACATGCGGAGTGTTTTTATGCAGAGTCAAGGGAGAACCTTTATCCCAGAGGAGGTGTTTGTGGAGAAGGGTAGGTTTGTGTAGCTGTGGCCATGTGATTTGGTGCAAACGCGGTCAATTTAGTACATCAAAATTCAGATATTTCACTGTGTCACTCTGCGTGGGCTGTTTCATTGGGAGCTGCCTGAACCAAGGGTTACGTTGTTGCTCTGGACTTTTCTTTTTTGGCTCTTGCCACTGTTTTCTCATTTCAGAGCAACTTTGGTGA
>NW_010584402.1:74742-119387 GCF_000705375.1 Tinamus guttatus | reverse complement strand
ACCTGATCAAGCAGTAAATACTTTCCATAACACCTGTGGATCTCTGTGTTGGTTAAAGTGTGTCTTTTGGCATTACAGGGGCAGCTGAGGACATCGGGATTGTAGAAGGGTTTCGAGTTCTCTGTCTTTTAGACTGGACAATGTATTTTATAGGAAGTGGAGGCCAAAGGGCTGTCACCTTGGGCCAGGTACCTCAGAGTTCAGTTGGGCAGTTGTTTCTGCAGTGTTGCTTCCTGTGCAACCCTCTGGAGAAAGTTCAGGATTGCTCAGTTGATTCCTGCAGAGCCCTTTCCTGGAAGTTTTATAAGAGAAAAGCTGGATTATATGTTTCCAGTTGCAAAATACACTGCAGGCTCTTGTAAACCAGTAGAAATCATGTAAAAATAAGATTTCTGGAGAGATGAGGCTGTTTATTTGGGAGATTCTGAAAGGTTTTTGTTTTGTACTTCCTTGGGGCATTTTTTTTTTCTATTTTCTATTATTTTTAATGAAGTGTTGCTGTTTCTGCCAATGCCTGTTCTGAAAGTGTGTAGCCAAAGCCAGGTTGTAATGTACTCGCAGGGGAAGCAGCTCCTGTCATCAGATGCCGCCACTTGAGCGGGAGGGTTTGTGACCCTTTAACAAATACAATGTAATGTGGTACAAATTCATGTTATACTTCAAAAATAAAAACTTTCAGTACTGTAAATGTGGCTTCACAAAAGCAGTAAGTTTGCACAGATACTTTACTTGTGGATCTCCTTGAACTGTATGACGGGCTCTCTGGTTTCCTTGGACTTGTCCTCTTGTATCTGTGAGGACCCCACCAGGATCTGCTGCCTTGGGATCCCCATTGTGCTTCATCCCAGGGTTCCTTCATCAATTTGCGCTTGAAAATGCCCATCTCCATCCCTCTCTGCACTTGGAACATGTCCTAGAAATTCTCTTTTCCTGATTCCTGCGAAATGGTGGCATTTCTCCTGCTTGCTCTCCCTGCAGATATGATCTCCTCCCTAACAGGTATGGTTTTATTTCTCTGCAAGCAGTGGGTGCACCTGGGCCCTTCCCACTCCATTGCAAACCCTGGAGGCTCCTTCTGCTCCGAGTGCTCCCTTTGGGCATGGCGAGGTGCTGGCCCAGAGCAGAGCGCCTTGTGCCAAGGAGGGAAGGGGAGCCTCCTTGGCTGGGGCCTGGGCTTGGAAGGACCAAGAACAAAAGGGCATTTCTGGTCCTTGCTAACTGTAGTGTTAGCTTTGCTACTGGTACTGTCGGTCAGGTTGCTGCCCACATGGAGGTTCTTGCTTTCTGTGAGTCTTTTCTTTTCAGCAGCCACCAGACCCCGTAATTTTTTATTTTTGTTTTTTTTTTTTTTTTTTTTCCTGGGATAAGATGTTTCCAAAGCAGCAGAGGTGGCTTTGTCCATCTCTTACCATCTTCCTGCAGAGCTTGTTGTCAGATAAACCTTTCATTCGGTGAGGGGGTTCCCTGTGCCAAGAGCTGTGACTGGAGCCTCCATTGGTGTGTAATATCAACACCTTCTGGGTGGTGGTGACTAGAATGCAGTAGAAAATCTGCTCTACAACCTGCCAAGTGCAGCAACATGACTCCAGCAATAATAGCTAAAATAAGGTAGAATGTCTTATTAAAATACTTCTTGAACCAGTACTTTTTCAAGGGGCTGCATTGTGCTTTTCGTAACCAAAGAGCATCCCTTCCCATCCACTATCAACCTGGTGTGGGAAGGAGAAAAATCGATAAAAGAGAGAATTTGTTCCTTGATTCAGCCTTAATAATGACTGCCCTTGCTTTGAATTAGCTGCAATGCTTTTAGCTGAGGAATTGCACAAATCCAAAGCAGTCCATTGAATAATAAATCAAGGCATCAGTCCAGCTTTGAAGTTGAGAAAAAAACCCTTATGGGTCTGAAGGCAAACTGTGTGCTCAGTTTTGGCGCCTGGCTGATGCTCTCAGGGTTTGCTTCACCTGCTCTGCCCCATATCCAGTTGCCCAAAACTCCTGAAAGGTCAAAGGTGACTTGAACAGCAAAAAGCTGCAGCTTTTATCATTGGAAATAGGGGCCCACGGCAGTGTCTTCTGATGCCGAAAAGCCCTGAGATACCAGTTCCTTTGGCAGGAACAGTGACATCATTCAAACTGCTTTCTAAAATTTTATTGGCTATAACTTTTCCTCTTTCTCAGAGTCTTTCTGTGGTTTGTGTTGCACTAGTGAAGAAATCTGGCTTTAGAAATGGAGGAGTTGAAAAATAGCACCAATAAAAACTGTAAAACTCAAACATTTCTCAAGCAGTGCTTCTGTGGAAGATGCAGCACTATATGTTGTGGCAGAGAGCGCAATAAAGATTTTACTGGCGCTCTTCGACTCCGTTGTAAGCAGTACAGCTGTCCTGGACTCTGATGGTCTCTGCAGACATCTGTAGCTGTGTTGTGGTCTGCCCTTGTGCCTGTGTAGACCTGCACACATGTATGTGTGTGAATGACTATACATGCATCTCTAAATTCATAGACATAGTGAAGCAGGTAGCTACATAAATGCAAGAATACATTCGTATTCATGTGGCTCTGCTGCTTTTAGCGAAGGCTGTGAGGGCTGGTCTGTGAGGGCTGGTATGTGGTGACTGGAAAGCAGCGATAGATTTAAACCCCTGTGGCTTTAAGTCATTCTTTGGGCAGAAACTTGGGCCTCAGCTTCATCTGCTGTGAAATCCTTGCAGATGTCTTGCTGCTGTCCATGTAGTAAACACCAATGCAGGGATTATAGCAAAAACGTCCAGAATGTTGTTCCGATAGCCCTGCTCAAGCAACTCACAGCACCAGGCCAGGGTCACTCTTAATCAGACACTTGCGATACTTCCACAGCAGTGCAGCTTTATGGGAAGTCTCCTTTCAGATATTCAGTATATTCTGTTTTTATTTATAGTGCCAATCATATTTTAAAATCAGGAGCATCTTCAAGAGGGATGCAGTTTCCTGTGTCTTGCTCTTGCTAACCACAGGGATGGACATACCTACTATTTCCTTGCACTGATCCTGCATGTAAGCAAACACCCTGGGACCTGCTGGCTTTTGCCTCATGACAGGAGCGTGTTCTGGAAGTTTCACCCTCACGCTGTGAGGTGGGTGACAAGCTTCAGCCTTTTGCCAGTTTTGCCAAAGGAGATAACGCAGCTCTTTGCCATGTGGTGCTGCAGCTTGTGATGCGGGGGGGAAGCTGTGTCTGCTCTTTCCAGGCTACATGCAGGGAAATCAGGTTTGCCTAGAGAATACCTCTGCTTAGAACCAAAGATGTGGAGGAGATTAACTTGGGAGTTTCTTCTGACTCTTCATTGTCAAGGGAAATGTTAGTTTCAGGGTAGATTTATTTGCCTTGCTTTGCTGCAGATGCATTATATATAGCTTAGCTTTTATTTTTCTTGAACTAGGTGGGAATGATTTCTTTTAAATGCAACCTCTTCAGCTTCATGGTCAATTAAAACAGGTTGGAGGTCAGATAAAATAAAGGGACAGAACATTTGCTTCTCACTGTATCTATTTCTGTAATGCTATCAGTGCATGTGGTTTCATTTCTAGCATTTTGTTCCAAGGCTTCCTCTAAAACTGAGCAAATTGAGGCACTTGGATGCAGTACAGCTTCCAATTTGGGGTTAGAAATCCATTAAACTGCTTGGTGCTTTATTGGCAGTATAAAACTGCCTGGGATGGAAGCACATTATCATTGGACATTGATTACTCCAGAGGAGGGAGGCTGCTGCCTGTGTAAACCACCCACCTCCAGCCACAACAGCCAACTTGTAGGATTGCTTAGCTTTAACGTGTGCATATTTTGCCCTTTAAGCACTGTTCGTAATTACAAAAATATATATATGTGTATTTTTAAACTGCAGTGGAGAGCTGTCTGCCATGTGGTTTTTCACACCTCGAGGGTTTTACAGCTGTCCGTGCGGTGTCCAGCGCTGCTGGCCTGGGACTGCTCCATAGGTCGCTGATGAACCAGAGCCACGTAGCCTGGCCGGGACTTGTGCCCAAGGAGCCAAAGTGGCTTTGTGGGAAGCACCAACCCCTTAGGCTGTGCTTTGCTGTGACAAATGTGTCTGCCTTGGCTAGGCCAGCACCCAGCAAGGTGGCCACAGCGCCGGCTGATGCCATGGTAGGAATTCACACCGTGTTTTTCTAAGGCTTTCGTTTTCCCCTCTTCTTTGCCTGACTAGTTTTAACCAGCTCACAAATATTCCTTTGTGCTGCTTCCAGCAAATGTGTTTTTCTGGGGGAGAGAGATGGGTCCTCCTTGATTAACTATTAATGAGGAGAACAGAGAGGGAATGAGAAGAGGAGCAAACACGGGTGTGCGGTCTCTGCCCTCGCTGCCCCGTTAATGATTGACCGGGCTCCGCTCCGCAGCGGCCAAGGGACCCGCCTGGCCAAGCACTGACCCTTGCTGGGGAATGGGCCCTGCAGGGTGCTCTTGAGGGGAGAAATTCAGGAGTGGGTCCAGTGCTCATGTTCCTGCACCCCTGCCAGCCACCACCTCACAGAGCAGCAAGCTCTTTACCACATCCCGCACCCTGGGGCAGGGAGCATCTCATCCCTTTTTTGCAGAAGGATGTGGTCCACATGTTTTGGGATGATTTAGCACCTCAACTTCTTTTTATCTGTTTTCCTCCCACCCCTTTATTTCTTTTCTCCCCCCTCGTTTGGCATCAGCCAGGCACCTGCAGCGAGCAGGGGATGCTACAAGCACCTTGACAGCCCTGCATGAGCTGGGGAGCCGTGTGGGTGCCTGCAGGGCTGCTCTTAGGGGCACCATGAGGGCTGGGACCTGCAACGCATTCACCACATAAATGTCTGACAAGCCGTGGTGCTGGAAAAACTCCTGATGGGCCTTACCAGAAAGGCTATGTTTGGCTTCTGGGCACAACTGAAAACACTTGAAGCCCTGAAGAGAACAGAATACACTACGGTTTTCTGTTTTAGTGAAAAAACATATCTTAAAATATGGGTTAATGCATCTTATTGAATGATTGATCTCGGATGTTTTCTTAAACTCTGCGAGCTTCTGAGCAGCATGCGGGGAGCCTGAATTGTCTCTTTCATGTGAAATCCTCCCGTACCCACTGCTGGATTTTGCACAGTTGCCTAATGAGGGGTTTAGGTTACCAGCAGTTGAAGGAATTGCAGTGGATCTCTCCAGGCCTTTGTGCATCTGAAAACAGAGGTTTAATGTGGTTTATCTGCTGTGAGTACTTGTGAAAAAGCAAATACTGTCATCCAGAAGTTGTGTGATTTTCAGAAGTAGCAGAGAGAATTTTGAAGTGATTGTTTTGTAGTGTATTTAGGGCTGCCTTATCAATGCAGTATTGTGTGTATTAAGTATCAGTTAATGGGGGCTTAGCAGTTGTTCGAAGGGAGACATGTAGAGTAAATCATATAGTTGTTAATCCTCAATGAATTGGTTTAGTTTGTTGAATACACAGCGGGGAACCTTAATTGAAAATGTTAGTAAAGAAGTCATGGCCTTTATCGATTTACCTGAGAAACACAGCGGTGATGGAGGCAGGAGCAGTTTGTTTCATGGGTGTTTTGCTCAGGGGTGAGGCTGTTAGCTGTTGCTGTAGTATTTTAAGATGCAGCGTGCTTTGCATTGTGGAGACAGAAGTCTGAGAAATACGTATGTTTCCTTGCCCTATATTTAAAAGAAAAATGTTGCTATTGCATAGTGGAGCGAGGAACTTCCTTGCTAGTTTTGGTTTTAGGATATGTCTTTCTCATGACATTAAGTAGCACTTTAATTAAACAGAACAATAAACTGAGAACAAACCCTATGGGCATCTGAGCAGATTAAAGGTGGAGTTTATTTGTGCATTAAAAAAACCTTCCACATCCTGATTTTCCTTTCCAGTTTTTTACCTGTCACAGGTGGCAAACCAGGATTGTTTTATGTTGAATTAAATGTGTTTGCTTTTATTTAGATGTCCCTGCCCCTTTTGAAATTAGTTTTTTTTTGCTCGGGGGCAGTTCTCGCAGCTGACAGCCGCTTTAGATGTCCCTGCCCCTTTTGAAATTTGTTTTTTTGCTCGGGGGCAGTCTCGCAGCTGACAGCCGTGTGTGTTAGGGAGGGAGAGAATCCGCTTCCTTCGGGCGGTGCAGCTTAATAGAGGCAGCAAATAAAATGAGAAAATGCTGCAATTAAATATCGCCTGCTCTGCTCCTTGCAGCATCCCCTGCTGCACAGGGCTGCCTTTGAGAGCGCCGCGCTGAGAGGAGCCCTCGAAACGGAGGGTCTGCAGCCTCAGTAACTGTGGCCGTGTGCCCAGGAGCAGAGAACTTTGCTGAACTCATCATCACACCTCACTTTGGGTGAAAAAACAGCCTCAAATTGAACCATTTCTTAAAAATAGGGTGTTTCAAAGATGTGATTTTCCAAGAAAACCCTTTGAGCTGAGAGGGCTGTTTATCTAAGATTATCAGAATAGAAGGAAATGGGATCCTAGGTTTTGTCCAGTCACACTTGTGTAAACCTAGCGGGGCCTAAAATAACCTGACCCTGCTGTTTTTAAAGACGCAAACATGTAAGAGCCTCTTGTTGTTGGAGATTTGGAAACCTCAGCTGCAGCTCGGTGTTACTCAACTCTTGGCTCAAAGAATTTGCCATCCTTGGGAAACAGTTGCAAGTGCTCTCGCTGCCCGGAAGAGCCGAGGCGCCCGTAATGATCCTGTTCTTCACATTTCCAGCCTCCCTCAAGTGGTGCAGGCCCACCCGTCTGCTCCGGTGGTCACTTCCACACTTTCTGTGCCCAAATCTCTTGGTTTTCTGGACGTGCATGCTCAGGCTCTCGGCAGCACGGAGCAGAAAGGCAGGCTGGTCTCGGAGGCACCTCCAAAAGCCGCTCGCAGATGAGAGTTTAGATCCCAGCTTCCTTGAGCCGTGTTAGACTTCAGCTGTGTGTTAAATTAAACCCTAGCCCTCTACAATGGATTGCAGCCGTGTGGTCTTAATTAGCATTATTTGTGCTAAGGACTGCATGCATCTGCTGGGATCGGCGTGGTATTGATTCCTTGGCAATCATGCTGCAGGAATTTCCTTTGGACGGTGCGGTTAGTCAGGCCGGGAGTGATTCAGGACGCAGTTTGCTTGGTGTCTGGATGGCCTCGCAAAGTTTGTCTTCACTGTCAAATTAGCTCATGTTATGGCTTGAGGGTTGCCCTTAAGTTGACTCCCTTCTGCACATAAAGCCCCTTATATGAGCGTGCTATTAACCCAAGCTAATACGCTGCTGCTCTTAATCTGCGCTAGCAGAAGCAAAGCTTGAGCTAACACAGCCCGTTAGCCGATAACAGCACCTCTCTGTGACGGGCTACAGCTTCACCCAAGTGCTGCTTGTCCTCCCATGTCTTTCAGTGCCCCTTTCTTTCTAAAAGAGCTTGCTGCTTACTTGCAGCAGCAAGCAGGGGTGTTCACCTGCTGGTTCCCTGTGTTTTGGCACTTTTACCCCTTTTCAAGAGGTGTCGTTGCTGCTTCTTGGCCTGAGATGCCTCTGCACACCAGCAGTATCCCTAGTCTTGTGTGCCGGGCACCCAGGATCTGCTGCACAAGGTGCTGCCCAGCTTGGAGCATCGCTCAGTGTGGGAACCTGCAGTTGAGGCCTAGGAACTGCAAGGCCTAGTGAGTGCGGGTTCCTCAGGTAGAGCCTTAAATAATTAAGAATATGGGTTTGTCTTTGCTCACCTTGGGCTGTTCAGCTGGGTTAGGGAGCAATGGGTGAAGGTGATAGGCGAGCCTCTAGTGTAAGAATCTGTGGCTCCGTATCAGGTTATTAGAGTGAAGGGAAGCGTAGGGGTGACTGGTGGGGTGGCAGAGCATCTCCCTGTGTCCAGCTTCAGCTGCAGTGGCATCTCAGAAACCCTGCAGCAGGGCAGTAAGGACTGGCAGGTCTTGCGCTTGAGGCAGAGATGTTCAAAAGCTGCTGCTTTCCGTCCCCAGTGTCCATGCGAGCCCCTGAATCCTTGCAGTCTGATTATCTTGTGGTGGTGGCGTGGTGACTGGCTGTGCCCCTTGGGCAGGTGCTGGGTTCTACCCTGTGTGTCGCTGCTCGGAAGGACGCTGCATCTTTGGAAGTTCAAAAAACTTCCTTCGGTGAAGGGGAGTGTGCTTTCTTCTGCATGCAGCTGTGTGCTTTTAGCATGGGCAACATGTTCCCCTTGTGCCCCTGGCCTTCATGGCCAGGCTGATTCAGCTGTGCTGCTTTTCATACCCGGCTGAGTGTGCCGGGCCCTCTGTCCCGCGCTCCAGAGGCGGCTGCAGCCACATGGGAAGGGGCACCCGGTGCCCGTTCGGAGCTGCAGCCAGGCGGCCTGTCTTTCGGCAGATTAGCCAGAGGAATTTCCATTGCTGGACCCGATTGTTCGGGCCCTCGGCTCCCTTTTGTGCCTGAGCAGTGAAAAGTTGTGTTATGACAATGGCTGACAAGTGCTTAATGAAAGCAGGAGCTGGCGGTGGCGGCGCTCCGAGCCATCCTCCTCTTCTCCGCTGCCTGTCATCGAGGGCCGCGGAAACGCTTTGGACGTAGCCTTCCCCGCTGACAGATAAATGGTTTTGGTGTACGGGTCGGAAACCCTAACCTCGCTGAACCGAATTCGTCCCTCCTTGTGGTGAAGAGACCAGCAGCAACACATCTATTCTTTTATCTAGCAAGTCTGTTGGGAAACGAGGGGCAGTTTCACCCTTCACCAGCATGTATCCAAAGCCTGGACAGTATTTTTGCATTAACCCGCCATCTATCCCGTGCCTTCCCCAGGAGGCAGGACTGGGGGCTTGGGGTTCAAGGAGCTACCAATCCCTCCTCGCTGTTGGCACAACTTTCTGGAACACCCTTCTTACCCCTGGGAGATGGTTTGGAGGAAGGCTCTGTACCTCGGCGCTCCGAGCCATCCTCCTCTTCTCCGCTGCCTGTCATCGAGGGCCGCGGAAACGCTTTGGACGTAGCCTTCCCCGCTGACAGATAAATGGTTTTGGTGTACGGGTCGGAAACCTTAACCTCGCTGAACCGAATTCGTCCCTCCTTGTAGTGAAGAGACCAGCAGCAACGCATCTATTCTTTTATCTAGCAAGTCTGTTGGGAAATGAGGGGCAGTTTCACCCTTCACCAGCCATGTATCCAAAGCCTGGACAGTATTTCTGCATTAACCCGCCATCTACCCCGTGCCTTCCCCAGGAGGCAGGAGTGGGGGCTTGGGGTTCAAGGAGCTACCAATCCCTCCTCGCTGTTGGCACAACTTTCTGGAACACCCTTCTTACCCCTGGGAGATGGTTTGGAGGAAGGCTCTGTACCTGCTTGTTTAGCACAGCCTCCCTTTGCTTTTGATCCCCGGTGTCATTTTTACAATGCTAAGTCAAGGCAAACACTGCTCTCTCATTCAGAGACAGGCGAAGAGACCAGCAGCAACGCATCTATTCTTTTATCTAGCAAGTCTGTTGGGAAATGAGGGGCAGTTTCACCCTTCACCAGCCATGTATCCAAAGCCTGGACAGTATTTCTGCATTAACCCGCCATCTACCCCGTGCCTTCCCCAGGAGGCAGGAGTGGGGGCTTGGGGTTCAAGGAGCTACCAATCCCTCCTCGCTGTTGGCACAACTTTCTGGAACACCCTTCTTACCCCTGGGAGATGGTTTGGAGGAAGGCTCTGTACCTGCTTGTTTAGCACAGCCTCCCTTTGCTGCTTTGACGCTCAGTGATCCCCGATGTCATTTTTACAATGCTAAGTCAAGACAAACACTGCTCTCTTATTCAGAGACAGGTATGGATAAATAGAGCATGGCCCTTCCCCTATTGATTTAACGCACTCTTTAGTTCCTTGTCGTGGATGTCTTAGTGACAGGAGACGGAAAAACCCTGTGTTGCTGGATTAGCCACCACAAGGAAGAACTGAAAGACATATTAGCTAAATAAAGCTAAACAAGGAGCAGAAACGTGACAGAATGCAGTGCCACAAGAGCCCTTCCCCATGCTTGGTGTCCATGGGCTGCCACAGTCCTGGGCTGCCTGACCAGAGGCTCCCAGAGCTGCTGGGGCTGTAGCAGCGTTGGCAGCGCGATGCCCTGTGCTGGGGAGCACCCTGTGACTGCCCCATCTCCCGTTCCCGGTTCTCTCTGGGACTTGCAGTGCTGGAGCCCAGCCAAGGCCTTGCGTCGCCAGCGTTGGGCAAAGCGAGACAATACGAACCTCAATTTTATTTACAGTCTAAATAGATGGGACGGACAGAGGGTGACTGTGGAAACAAAAGCGCGGGAGAGGTGATGGGATGTGACCCGGTCACGCAGCGGGAGATTGAGAGAGGCAGGAATAGAAGGGAGCTTTCCTGACTCCTGCTCCTGCTGATGTGTCCATGGGGGCTCACTGCAACTTCTTACCGCTTGCAGGCTCTGGCTGCCCTGCAAATACTGCCCAGAGAGGGGGATCTGGGCTCTGGGAAGCAGATCCTGGGATTGCTGATGCTTCAAACTAGAAATTCCTGGGCATTTTGGTGCAAGTTAAAATACAGTTAGTTAAAGTACAACTGTAGGGGAATTGAGTAGAACTTTATTTTGGCAAATCTATTTTCAAGTCTTCTATTTATTTTGTGCCAATACTTTAAGAAGTGCAAAGGTGCTGCCCCCATAGAAGACACAGAAATGTGACACACACAGACGGATTCCTGTCATGGCAGTGCCAGCCCTGCGGTTGTGTTTTCCCCTTGCCGTTTGTCCTTAGCGTTTGCCTCTGATTTGTTTTTGTTGTGTTGAACCTATAGGATATTACCTGTTGTACGTTCCTCTGGTTTTGCCTGTACTTCAGACAGGGGCAAGCTCCAACCTGATTTTGCTATGTGGTTTTTAAAAGAAGGAGAGAGAGGAGGAAAAAAAAAAAAAGAAAAAAATCTAGTAATATAATCTGTGGGCAAATTGCACTTTAATTTGTAATTGCGCTATGAATATATACTTGGCTTTCAAACACACTCAGTTTAAACTGCAGTTTGACTTTTATTTAGATAAATGCCTTTGAGTTTCTAGTGAAATGGATATCTGCTGGAGGCTGGTATTGATTTAAAAGTCTCTTGAGTGTTTTAAAAGACAGTAGGGGCTTACAGGACAGCAGAGTTTAAAACTAGATACTTGGTTGGGTTTTGCAGTCTGCGACAGCCCTTAACAGCATCCAGCCCTGAAGGTTCCCCGTGCCTTGGATTTGCAGTGTCCCTTGTCACAGCAGGGTCTGCAGAAGGCCGAGTAGCTTCTAAGCAAAGCAGGGACACGAGGCAGGGAGGACTGGCCCCTTCTCTAGTCAGACTGGCTCCCTGGTTGGAATAGGCAGCCCAATGTTTGGGCTTATCTAAAATCAGGCCGAGCATCTTTCAGGTCGTGTTCAGAAGTGCTGCAAGAGGGTGTAACCTCCCTGCAGAGGAGATAGGAGGGTTGAGTTTTCCTCGGGATAATATCCTAGAGCAGGGTGTGGAGCAGGGTAAAATTAAAGTAGGTCCCCCTGCAATTTCCTTACAACTCCTTGTGGCTGCTGTTCTTGCTGCCGCCCAGCAATTTGCTGCCTCCCTCTTTACATTGCTCATAGGCGGTAACCGCCAGCACTGAGTACATCACATTAATTAGGCCATTTGTTAATTCTCACCTCATTAGTCACTTGCTTTTAATTGGCGTGTGCTGTCCCCAGAAGTCCCTGAGTGCAAGTTTGACCCGTCCTGTAGCAGTCTGCTGGCAAAGTGTACGTGGGAGGGGAGATTTTCCTGCCACTCCATAGACGACAGCAGAGCATGGAGGGGCTGCTCATGTTTTCGGAATTGGGGCTTTGGACTTTCTCCCAATCCTGGATTTTGTTATTTTGTCCCTCAGTGAGTGCTATAATACAATCCCCCTGACAGGTAGATAGGAAGTATTGGCTGGGGTAGCTGTGGAGCAAAACATTTACTGCTGCATGAGGTTGCAGTGCAACAGCAGCAGGTTGACACTGATTGTAAGGAGACAATTAACCATTCAGTGATATATTAATGTTGCTAATAAATATAGGAAATGCATAGTACATTTACATACTGCTATGTATGTGTGTGTTTTATCTGTATGTAGCACATAGTGGTATATAAAAAATTCCATGTGTGTACACATTAAAAAAAATAGCAGCAGGCTTGATTGTTTTGGTTCAGACTTTAATTTCTCAGGAAATACCTTATTTGTCTGAAATTAGTTACATGGCTATGATCAATGGAAGATCGTAAATAGAGTTGAATAATATTAAGACAAATCAGCTACATGTGCTAATTTAAAAGAAGAAAATGCTTAGGAAAGCAAGATAACACGTGATAACAAAGTTAAAGCGACTGTCTACTTTGTTCAGCACAAAAGTGCTGCTCAGCCCTGTTTCTTAAAAGTTCTTCTAAAAACAACAGCTCATCTCCCAGTGCAATCCAGAATAATTGAGGTGACTGGGTTTTGCTGAGCACGGTAACTGCAGGGTACTGATCTACTGTCTTGTCTGTTCACAGAAACCTGAGCTACAACAAGTTGACGGAGATTGATCCTTCTGCCTTCACGGGGCTCTCGAACCTGCAGGAAATGTGAGTGTTCTTTGCAAGGCTTTAATTGTATTTTCTTAGAGCAGCTTGTTGAACAGAAGGAAATTGTATACAGCTTCCCAGGACAGCGCATTCCCTTAGCCAGTGTGGATCAGCAGAACTGACTTGTTTACGTGTTTTTCATACTCCACCTGTACTGCTTATTATTATTTTCAAACCAGTCAATTTCAGAACACAACATCCCAATGGAAACAGCCCAGCTGCTAGTGGAAATCACTGGCATTTGCCTCCCTCTCCATCTTGTGCAATCCTCTGAGGGAGCCGTTCAGCTAACACACCTGAACATACACACAAAGCTCCTTGCTGAAAGGATAACCCTGGAGCAAGGCAGAACAGCCTGGATCGTGATATCTGATGCCAACCTAGCCCAGGTCTCCCAGGAAACAAAGGTGTAGTGTAGTGGATAACAAAGCACTTAACTGTGTCTCCTCCTTTCTTAGACATTTGTACTGCTCTTGGAACTGGAGCAAGTTTTGTTTGAAGCCTGCTAGGAGAGCCTAAAATTACAAA
Organism: Tinamus guttatus; assembly: GCF_000705375.1. Next base: position 106,271 of record NW_010584402.1, on the reverse strand, counting down.
CTTTCTTTCGGTTTGGTGGGGAAAGAGAGAGAGATAATGGAGATTTGAGTAGCTGTTCTAGATTGCCTCTTCTGCACTTTTGGTAAAAGCAAATTCTGTTTTGGGGAATCACAGGATTTCTGGACTCCGGATGTGCGTAAACACTCAGCAGTTCATGTCCATCGAGCTGTTGCGCTTGTCAGCTTTTTCACAGGGATTCCCAAAGTTCTGATTTTGGGCTTTGAAAAGTGAAAGCAACTGAAATTGAAAGCGGTGGGTTGAGGTAACGAGCGCTCATTTGAATGCTGAATCGCTGGCATACTTGAGGTTTGGGCTCTGTTTGAAGAGCTACTGATGCCTCATGGGAAACTGAGAAAACATTTCCCTTCCGAAACAATGCGGTGCTCTGTGCACAGCGCTCGTTTGCTCTTGTCCTCTGTCTGGTTTCATTAAGTGTTGGCTCTGGGGCTTGTGGAGGGGCCGGATTCTGTGACCCTTGAATAGGCAAGGCGGTTTGCTACAGTGGGGCTTCTGCCTGACCGGTGTCTGCAGAACTGGACCCTGGGGATTAATAAGCTCTCTCTCCACCTGCCTGGTCTCCCATGGTTCCCCCGCTTACGACTGAGTATAGCTTGCTTGCTAGGAAACATGTTTTAATGAGGAATTTGCATCGGGAGTGACTGCAGCTCTCTGGCATATATTCATATTCACCTTAGCAGTGAAGGAGGGGAGAGAAAGGTGATGCAGGTGAGCAAAATGCTTCCTACAGGATCTGCTTGCTCAACTGTTCTTTAAACTGTGGAAAGCCTTAAATTGCCCTGTGCTTAGGGAACAGAATCACCGCTCTGATCCCGTGAGCCTGTAGAGTTACCCTGACACGTCTGTGGCTTAGCAAGAGCTTTTCTTTGTGGAAGTGCCTGAGGGCACGCAGCTTTGGGGAGCCAGGATTGGGAAGGTTTTGTTGGTGTCCGGCTGTGTGGGTAGCGGGCTCCCTTGTGCTGCAGCATCGAGAGCAGGACGGGCTCCACGCTGAGCAGGTAACTTAAAAAGATGCGAGGGGAATTAAGTAATGCAGCCCGCAAAGTAATGGCGCAGATAAGAACTGCTTGCTGAATTAGAAAAGCAGGCTTAGGGGAAAGGGAAGCAGAGAAATGAGTAGGAGGGGAGGCGAGAAGTCAGAAATGGGAGGCTGAAGGAATCGGAGGTCTGGAGTGGAGCCTGGAAGGCAGCCACTGGAAAGCATGAAGGAGAAGCTCTATTAAAAGCCCTATCTACCAATCTTGGTTGCTTTTGAATAACAGCTAAACCACAGACCACTGAAATAAACTATCTCACAGAGCGAACCACATCTGTACTGCCAGAGCATCTCCTTTCTGAGTTGTTTTTTTTCTTAAGCACTCTACAAACATTCATGAAATAAGCATCATGCTGTGGCATGTCTGGAGAGCAAGTCAGTGTTTTTCTGTGCGCACTGCGCTGGGCAAACCCAGGCACCCTCAGTGAAAGAGATTGCCCCAAATATAATAGATGCATTGATAAGACCTGAAACCTCCCGTGATGCTCCAAACACTGAGCCTGAGCCTGCGGTTCCTAGGCCTTTCAGAAGGGGCTCAGAGCTCTCTGTAGATCTCTGTATGTGCATAATTAGCTCAATGTATTTTGAAAACCTTTGTTTTCCCTTGATTTTTAAGAAGGTGTCTCAAAAACAAAAGATTTCATCTTTATAGCTTTTGATGCTTCTGTTTTGGATTATGAAGATGGTAATAATTGCCCTGTTTACTCTCCATTTTTATCTCATTTTTATCTTCCCTTGTGTTTAGTGTATTTCCCCTTTTTTTTAAAGCAAAGCTTTCACCTAAGTTTAGGTCTGGGTGGGATGAAATGTGGTAGCACGAAGCAACATGAAAGCCCCCGGCCACACATGATTGAATGTGTCAATCCCTTACAAAGGGAGCCCTTCTCTTGCTGCCCACAGCTTTCTGGGTAGGTTGTCCACCAGTTTTGTGCTTGTTCCTACAAAAGGCACAATGGGGAGTTTTTCATGTGACAGCAGAGCTCTGAAAGAGTTGTGCTGCTGAAGCCCCTTATGGGAAGGACCTAAGTGTGACATTACTTATTGTCTTCAGGAGAGCTAGACTCTCGCATCCATTTTGTTGTTGCCTCTAAGGACCATCCCAATCCCAGGATGTCTCCACTCTGTCACCTGGACTGAAAGGATGGGGGGGGTCCTGCTCTGGGTAGGCCCTGTTGTCCTTTCTGGGGTTGTCCCAGGTCAAACAGATCATGGGACCCATGAGTGATGGTTGCACCACTCTCCTCTTTTCCAAGCTCATTCTACAAAGAAGTAGTAATTGTGCTAAAAACCCTCCCCAAACAACTCGCCTTTTATTTTCTAAAGTGCCTTTCACTGAAAGCCCTGGAGAGCTCTGCTATTTTTGAGCAGGCTCCATTTCAGCTTGACACCAGCCTGGTAACTTGGCCGTAAATATTTTATACGGGTGGCCCCCCTCTTTCTCCCCTCTGTTACCATCCAGAGGCAGCAGATTTGTGTCCTCAGAGGGCAGGGCAAGGGAGGAGAAAGACAGAAATTTAAAATTTCCTGAGCTAGAAGTCTGGTGGTTTGGGTTTTTTTTTCTTCTTTTTTTCATATTTTGTTCCTTTACATGTGGGAGGGGATTGATGAGAGGGAAATCCCAGGCAAATACACAGCTTGGCCTTCTCTACCCTATCAGCAATGGGGGTCTGTGAGCCAAGAGAGAAAAGGAGGTGGGAAAACAGCTTCTGCCTCTGCTGTTTTGCTGGGGAAGAGCTGATGGGACAGCAGCAATAAGCGACAATCGCGTTTATGTCAGAAGGGTTTGAACGCTTGTTAGACGCTGAGGAAGGGCTGGAGGAAGGTGGCGCCGACTCTCCCTCCTCTCCTGTGCTTTTCAACGAGATGTGGGGTTGGATGACAATTAAAATATGGCACATACGTCTTTCCATGCTCTTTCCAGCTCCCTTTGTACCTGTGAAAGCTCTAGCCCTTCCTCTAATATGAGCAGCAGTGAGCTTTTAGCTGCAGCGTTGAGCTCCTTGCTGAATCCCAATGTGTCTGGTGCTTCTCCCTTACATTTGAAGTATGGATACGATGTTAGAGGCAGAGCTGAGGTGGAGGGAAGCTTTTATCCCCTCAGGGCCTGGAACTCTGCGTGAAATCAAATCTCTCACCCACTCTCCGAGGAGTCAGAGGAAGTTCTGGAATGGATGTGTCGCTCCCCTTATCCCACTGGTCAAAATATTTTAAAGATTGGGGGGAGCAAAAACCAAAATCTAAAATGGAGGGTTGTCACAACTTGTGCTTGTAGCTTAGCACTTGCAGCTTCCCCGGGCTCCTTTACCAGTTATGAGATGCTCTGCTTCTCACCCCCTGCTTGGAAGATACTGCAGGGCTCCCCCTCTTCCTGGGGCTGGGAAGCCTCGGGCAGTAAAGCGAGATGCTGTGGCCGAGGGCCTGGATACTTTCCCGGATGCCCTTGCAAGGGAAGCGTTCCCTGGGTACCAGACCCCTCTGGCCTCCCGTTTTGCTGCCACACTGTGGGGCAGAGCTCGATGCGGTCAGGGCCAGGGGGAACCCGGCGAGGTGGGAGCCACGTTCTGCCTCACCAAGGGCTGATCTCTGCGGCCGGGGGCTGCTCTGGTGCTGCCCCTCGCTCGGCTTGGCAGGGCCTGGGCTTTAATTGCTTCAATGTGTGGCGGCGGGGGAAAGTGGCGGCATGGCGAAGAAATTAGGTAATTTTCAAGCAGCCAGACAAGCGCCTGTTACAGTAATTAATTGACTAATTCGACATACAAACAAGGGTCTTTTAAACCAAGGAAGAGCCCGTCACAGGGCACGGATCTGTTTTCAGTCAGAAAAACACTTCAAACATTAGGCCATTGAGGGGGGGTGTTTTTGTGGTGGCTGGGCTGGGGCTTCCGAGAGGAAGACACTTTTGTGACTGACTTTGTGAGCTGTCATAGGAATAGTTATGGTGGCTCTCGTCTGAAATAAAGTGCAAGGCCTGGGCTGGGAGCAAGAGGCGAGACTGGGGGGAAGGTGCAACAAAACCCCTTGAGAGGGAGAGCTCTGCCAAGGCATGAGGGCTCCAGGTGAGTTGATGCGGGCAGACAACGAGCCACGTGTTTCTTTGCTCTAAATGCTGAATTTCTGCTCGTTGCAGGCGACTGAACAACAACGAGCTGACTGCCATCCCGTCACTGGGAGCTGCTGCTTCCAACATCCTCGCCCTTCACCTGTGAGTTGCTCCAGCTTCCTTGCCTCTTTTTCCTTTGTTTCTCCTTTTTTTTTTTTTTTTTTTTTTTTTTTGCTTTCACTATCTGTTGTTTGTGGGGTAGATCTGACTTACTCGGGGAGAGTTTCGGGTGCGTCACACCCACTCCTGTTAGCTCGCTGATACCTTAATTAAGAAACACCTTCTGGAGCCCCGTGATTTATGTGAGATGGTTTGATAAACGCTGCGTTGTTCTAACACAGTTTGTGAGAGCAAGGCGAAAGATAACACCTGAAAGCCAATTAGAAATCTGCAAACGCTAGAAGAGATCCTTTCTCTGATACTTAATTTCTGGAGTGATTCAGAAAGCCAACCACTCCATCTGTCAGCTCATCCAAGTGTGTAGAAATGCCTTCCACAGTCCCCAAAGCCATTTTTTTTGCAAATCTGGATTTGTGTTGGACTGGAATGGAGTGACTTAAACCCTGCTCAGGATTTAAACAAACATAACTGATACAATTTGTTCTTGAAAATCTGATCTTGGGTGCCCTGTGACTTTCTGACCTGTGCCCCAGCAGAACCCAGCAAAAATAATTGCAGTTGTTATTCAGGTGCAGGGTTCATTGGCTAGTGACCTGTCAAAGATAATTGCACTGGGCTTCCGTGCAGCCTTCAGGAACACCAGCATGGATAATTATGAAATAAAACACCCTAGGAGAAATTCACAGTAAAGTCTATCAGGTGGTCACTGTTCCTGCTGCTGGAAGAATGCAGATATTCCTTTTCAGCTTTGGGTTTGTGTGTGTTTATTTTTTGTGGTTGCTCTCATTATTCCCATAAACATCTCATCCTTTGTCAAACTTCTGAAATTTTGCAGTCAGTGATAACTGGTGGCAGTTAATTCCACAGGTTAGTTATATTTTGAGTAAAAATACATTCATTTTCATTGTCTGCCTTTAGGTTTCCATCATTTTTTCATTCTTGTGCTGTTGAAGTGTATATAATTTTACCTTCTCTTTTTTGTTCTTTTTTATCCTTTCTTTTTAAAAGCCAGGAGAACTATTCATGACCTAATCTTTCAGGAGGTTCATTCCAGACCTCTAACTATTTTTATAGCTGCCCTTTCAACTTAGAATTTTTTCTTTTGAGGAAGTGGCTAGTCATGGTTAGATGCGGGTGCAGGGGTGGCTTGTGTCTCAGGACATCAAGGTCCTAACTTTGGGAGTTTATTTACCTGCAAAAGAGCTAGACTTGAAGGCCTTGGGAATCTGCCACCAAAAGTCTCAGTTTGGGGTAATACTGAAGGGACTAGTGGCACAGAAATAGCTCTTGTATCAAACCTCTCAGTGTCTGAAGAGTACAGATTTCTGAAATTATTTTTGCATGTGTCTGCTTCTAATGCACACGGAGAAGGAATTTTGCTGAGGTATGCATGATGGCTCCCAAGTTCCTGGGAAAAGGAAGTAGTTATAGTTAATATGGATTCCAGCAACGTGCTAGGGCAGCTCAGGGGATGGTTTTCAGTGCGTGCGACCTTGCAGTGTCTGGCTAGGGGCAGGTGTCCTGTCCCTTCACAACTGTGCTGGATTTACCTCTTTGTGGTGGGTAATACCAGTATCCAGACCAGGGGATTGGTCCTGCAGGCCTTAAAAAGATTCTGAATTACTCTTGAAACAACCTTGATCCATTGACTAAAAATACCTTGCTATTACTTAAACCAAGGATGAAATAGAGTGAAATGAATTGGCACTGCTCCTGCTCTTCCATTAGGCAGTGTTAAAATATGCAAAGCAGAAGAAATCCTTCTCTGAGTTAACTCAGTTTAGGCACCTTAGGTTAAAATTGGCATCCATATCTCTCTCCTGGCATGAAATAAGTGTAGCTTTTCTTTGAGATATGGTGCCTTTGATCTGCTTCTTGGTTATGCTGTGCCTAAAGACCTAGAGGTGCTGCTACGCTAGCCCCAGTTCTGGATCCAGTGAGTGTCTTCCAATTAAATGGATAAATAACCACTTAATTTCCTGTGCTTAGGTGTAGCTGGTGTCTCGGCAGTTGCCAGACCTGCTGAATGTGGCGCACACAGTTGGTGTGAAACCAACTTGTTTGATTTCTAACACGCTTGAGGTCCGAGTCCGTGAGCAGGGGGCTGCTGGCTGCAGCGGCCCTCGTGTTCCTGCTTCCCCCTCCAGCCGAGCGGCGTAACTCGGTGCGTAGCATCTCTTCAAATGTCTCTCTCATGGCCAGAAAGTGTGCATAAAATTTACTGTCTAGGATACAGCTTTAGGCCCCCCAAATAGGCTTCCCTTTCTCGCAAAGTCTATAAACGACCTGAGTTTCAAAAGCCCCGTTGTTATTTTTGCTATTAATTTAGCCACTGGCAGAGGACCAAATTGCAAGAGCTTTGGCGTTTTATTTCTGAAATGAAATAAGTGGTTTGGAAAGGAGGAATAATGACTAGTGGAAGGCAGCAGATTTACTGTCCCTCTGAAATTTCAGAGGGTACAGAAGGAAGGGCAAGATACAAAGCCAAATGATAAAAGGATGGTGTTTTAAACAGACCTGCTTAGTATCACTTTCCAGAAACCTGTATTGCTTTCCTCAGCTGCTACACATAAATAACTCAGGTGATAGGGGGATTTGTGAGGCTGCTGTCATACCTCTGCAAGAAAGGTCCCTGTTTCAGAAATGCCACTGAATTTTGTTCTTTTTTTTTCCCCCCTGAATTTCCTTTTAATTTTTTCTGAGCGGTAAAAATAAAATGGAAGCATGTTTTTAAAGTACCTGTTTTAATCAATATTGGTGAGTAACTCGCGTTGGAACAAAGTGCTGGGCAAGTAAGGCTTTCATCATCGCTGGGAGTCCTTAAATCAACTCGACGGTTTCCTAAAAGATGGACCTTGCTTCCGTGGGGGTTTCCTGGGCTCGATCTGGGTGAGGCTGGCTGCCCCCGTGTGATGGTAGGAGTCAGGTTATACGATCGTGCTGGTTCCTCTGGCCTTCAAATCTGTGAAGTAGTAGCTGGGGAGGCTGCCAAACCAAACCCGGGGTGAAGGCCCATAATGAGGGCTGTGTACTGAGAAATTGGTTTATGTTTAAGTATATAGTGTTACTATGTGTTCTTACTGTTAAAGAAAAATAAATACGTTTCGGGTGGGTGTTTTTTTTCAGTGTTTATAAGTGTGTGGAGTGTGTTTACCTCCAAAACCTCTCAAGTAGGTTTTGTGTATTGCATGTGGTTAAGTGTTTCCGAAGGGCCGTGAATGAATGATGGGAGCAACGGGTGTCTATTTGTCACTCAAAACAGCCCTTTGGAATGGGTTAATCCATCTCCGTTCTTCCTGAAACAGGGAAAAGACTTTCTCCCCTTTTGGTGCAGTGGTTGTATTTAAGAGATCTGCCATAGAGTTAAAGCAGCATGAGTGGGGTTTTTAAAACAACTTGTCTGTTCTGGATTCCTTACTTTGGAGTCAAGGACGGGAAACTCCATCACCCCAAAACGTGCTTGACCCTGTGTGCGTGCAGCCTGTGGGCTGTTACATGCATGTAAGCACGTGTGAATTTGTTGGGGGGAGAATTCCCAAGGTTTACTGCAAATCTTTGGGTCTTTCAGACTGCAGATGGATGCAAATATACCATATGTATGAAACATGCTATGTCTTAATATACTGCCATGAAGTATAATTCAGTTTAATTATTCCTTGAAGGGTCTGTTTTCCTTGCACGTTGAAAATGCTGCCAAAGTAGTTCATCTCAACAAGAGCAAACATAAGGGACTTAATAAAGCTTTTAATAGAACAGAAGGGAAGAATAATCTATGTACGGGTTACCAAATAAAGGCAGACATTAAATGCAAACATCTGTTAGCGCAAACAAAAGCCAGGAAATTCAGCGGGGAGGAGCCGAGACTGTGAATCTGGATTTATTCCGAAATTGCATCGGAGTAGCTGAGAGGAGACTCTTGCCTAAAATTCCCACAGCATTTGTAACTTAGCTGGAGCTCCTAAATTTGGACATCGGGGAGCTGATGGCAGGATGTTTTCACTGACATGCTCTTGGCTGAGGACTTCCCTTCCCAATGTTCTGCTGCAGCTCAAGAGTGTTAACTCTCTAGGCTCTTGAAAAGACTCTCTGCTGGGGGTTTTATTCCCTTCTGATGACGAAGGGGAAGATGGAGGAAGCAATTTATTTGCCGCAGAACTCAGTCTGTTTATGTGGATTTCTGACTAACCTGGATAGGAAATTGCTTTGCCTTGGTCTGGTGCTCCAGCTTTCCCACTTGAAGCCCAAGGTCAGACCAGGTGCAAGTTCAGACCGTACTTCTGGAACATTCCTGGAGGCGCCAGATTCTGTCCCAGACTCTTAGATCTAGAAGGACTGAGCACGGCTGGTGTCTAAGAGTTCTCCCCCCGTTTAGCAGATCTCCCCAGGTCATCTGCTCCAGCCTGGGCATTATGAACCAGATCCCTGTTCAGGTGGAGCAGTCAGTGGGGATCCGAGTCTACGCAGGTCACAGGACGTACTGAGCTGCTCTCCTGCTGTGGGGCTTTGGCACTCAGGGTAAGCACAGCCGCAGGGTGACAGAGGTGGGGGGTAAGCACAGCCACGGGGTGACAGAGAGAGGTGGGGGGTAAGCACAGCCCGTGGGGTGATAGAGGTGGGGGGTAAGCACAGCCATGGGGTGACAGAGGTGGCTGCAGCAGTGCGGACAGAGGTGGCCCCAGAGCAGCAGTTTCGTGCAGCGCCTGCTCCCCAGAGCCAGCACGGTGAATGGAGCAGTCTCTGTGCTGCACCCGTGGCCGGTAGGAATTGAGGAAGTTAACAGATTAAACACTTTAAAATAATGTAACTCTTAAGCCTCCACTGTGTAGGAACAAAGGGGATGCTGACCCATGGTACTTGGCTGTCTATTAGCAACAACCAAAGCTGTCTGAGATGCCCTGGCCCCATGATCTTGCTCTGAATAAGCATGGATGACAAGGAAATCAGAATGAGGATTTTTGGAGCAAAAGAGTGTGAAATAGGATTAGCTGATTCACAGAGGATGCAGTGACACTCTGCAGTGTATTTACGGGGGGAAGCGAAATCAATAGGACTGCTCTGCTGCCAAACTGAGCATAAAAGTCTCTGGAAGAAAATCAATCTTCTTTACAGGCTCATTAATGTAAAGATCAATTCACATTAAACTGTAATTAAACAGAAAGGGCTAATAGGAGAAGGGTAAGTGATCTACTGTGCCACAGGCAAAATGTATCATGTAAAACCTGAAAACTAAATACATGTAGAGTTGGGAGGGGCAGGGAACGTACGTGATTTGTTTGAAATGAGTGCTGGGTTCACATGCTTATTGGGGCACCCTGGTGATCGGGAGGGAAGTCCTGTATGTATCCCATGGGATCACGGATGTCAGACTGGCTGTAATCTTTGGCCTGCAGTTCCTGCATTAGGAGCGATGCTTTTGTTTGACCTCCGTGATCTTTTAGAGAGTTCTCTGAAGTGCTGGGGATTTCACTAAATTTCTGATTAAATTACTCTCACCATTAAGTGACCCTTGTTTCTTGTCTGACTTCAGCTTTTGTTTTCATTGGGGCTCATTGCATCTTTGAACTGGATTAAAGCATGGAGCAGTCTTGGAGATCTCTAACACGGCAGAGTCGGGATCATCCTCTTGCTCCTCGTCCTGCAGCAGTTGTCTCGCGCTTCCTTGCAGAGTGCATGGAGAGCGGTGGCGATTTTAGCGCTCTTCACACTGCTGCTCGCTGCTCCTGTCAAATGCAGCTTGCAGGGCCTGGGCCCATTTGATTCTTTGATCTCGTGTTCTGCTTCGCCCCGGAGGCTCTGCCTCGCTCCTGCTGTGCCGCTTGCCCGCGGGGCCGTGCAGAGGCTGCTCGCGGGGGCTGAGCCGGAGCTGCGGTGAGATGCGTGAGTCCAGTTCCACTCGGTGCTTGGTGTGAAGGTGGTGGAGATGGGCTGGGCACAGGAGAGCTACAGGCTGAATTCCTGGCTGCCACGGCCTCTCTGGGCAACCCTGCCTAGAGCCAAGAGCTTCAAACCGCTGCCTTTTCCCTCTTGGTAGAGCGCAGCTGCCGGCGAGACCGACTCAGACCTGCTGTGTGAACTCACAGCGTTTTCCTGACTAGGCTGGAGCCTAAGCCTCTGTGTAGGCGGTGTTGATAGTCAGGAAGTTGGGGCTCAGCTGAAGGATTGAGGGCTGAGCTAACACAACAGCAGAGATGTAGCCTAGGAACCCAGTCATGGCCCGGGATCCTGCTGTGCTAATTGCTGTACAAACACAACAACTGCCCTGACCCCGTGGGACTTAGTCTGCAAGTCATCCTTGCTGGAGTAAAATAAGAATGAGCTAATAATTAGAAATGAGGATGATACTCTGCTAATTCCATGTGGGTCACGGCAAGCAGTTCTGTGCTCCTGAGCACAAAGCAGAGATGAGTCAGGCGCAGCCGCGCGCAGGGTCGGGCTCGGTCAGCAGGACGCTGCTCCCGCCGCGGCGCAGAGCGACTCGTGCACAGAAAGTTTGTCCAGGAAAGAAGTGCTAAAGCAGGTGGAGATTGAGACCCACCCTGGCCTGCGCTTGCATCAGTTCTGCTTTGGGCTCGTGCCCACAGGGGCCGGTTCTCCGGGGTTTATTCGGGCAGCCCTCCTCAGTTGCTTCCTGAGGATTTGGTCCACGCTATGGGCTATGCTGCTCAGCTGCTATTTTTGAATGTGGGTATAGCAGCATGAAAAGGTGACCAGCAAGGATGTTGGCAGTCGGGCTATTTAGCATGCAAGCAACGCGCAGGCATAACATAATATATTCTTAAACCCACCTCTCCTGTTTGTTTTGCTCAGAGTTCGCAGTGAGGCTCTGGTGTGTAAAGTCTGCTAGTTAGTGAGGCCAAAGACTGCAAAAGCCTTTCCCAGTGGAGGAAATTCTCATTAATCACCAGCTCCCAAGCACCAGAAGAGACACTGTTTTGACTTTTCATTCGGGTTGCTGGAATGATTCTAATCACTCGCATATCCTCTTTGAGCTTTCAAATATAATGCGAGTGCATGGAAATGGCAAAGGATCTGAGGCTCTTCCAGGGAAATGAGTAATCCTTTCTTTTAGAAAAGCAGCAGCAGTGAAACACGTCGTCCTCAGACTCAACAAAAGAGCGTCAGAAAGCAAGCTGGGCACGTACCGAGCAGCGTAAAAACTGGCTAGAGGTAAAAAAGGATACAGTGAAAATTGGTGGCAGTTCTTGGAATACTAAATACCCCTTGAGGCTATTTCATTATGTCTCTTCTTGTAAGAATAACCTTCTCCTACAGCAAGGGAGTTTTCTGGAGCTGGATTAAGTCTGATCTGAACTTGGTGTGTTGCTTTACAGGGCATGTTAGCTTAGTCTTGCTCTGGAGGAAGAAAAGGACATGAGCAGAGCGCAAGACTAGGAATGGAGAGTCTTGAACAGTGTTTTTTGAGTGTTTCATGTTCTAAACCTAAAATCAAGTAAATTTGTGTGCTCTGGGATGCACAGTGTGCAGGCTGCTTTCCAGCCCTCATCCCTTGCAGATCACATCTAGATTAGCAGTGAGGGTCATTTGCGACCATGATCTTTTTCTAAGGTCAATATGAAAAATAGCATCTTATTTGAGCCTTATAATCGCCCAAAGTTACTACTATTAATATATTTGGTAGGTTGCCTGTCCCATTTGATGGCGTATGGCAGATAAACCACGTGTCTGTAACGGCAATTTCTTTGTTAATCTTCACAGGTTGAACAGATTTCAAATGCAAATAACTTGCTGAGTTAAGCTAAAACTTTTTTCTTATATTGGAGTTTCCCGCCCAAGTAACTGTAATTTAGGTTTCTCTGAGGTCAGTAAAAGAATAGTCACAGTTGCAATGAGAGCAAGTTAAAGTAACTGTCAGTAGGATTCTCTGTCCATTTGTTTTCTTCTGCTCTCACAAAACTTTGGTGCAGTTTTGTGAGAAAATTGCACAAAATTAGGAAACTGAGAATGAGTTACTATTGCCATGCTTAAGATTGCTCAGTGAGGCGTCGTCACCAGGCCCCAAGTTATCCTGGTCCTTGGAGAGAGACAGAAAACCTCGTAACTTGCAGGCCCTGCTCGAGTGTAGTCTATTCCTTTCCCACCAGGACCTGCCAGCAGATGCTTAGGGAACAGCAAGAGCAGGGATCTGGGTAGAATTATGCTTTTTAAAGCATGGTGCCATAAGCATTTTCAAAATCTCTCCATTACCTTCATTACCTTGTTTACCTTCATGCATCCTGGAAGGCCTGAGAACAGGCAGTGTCTTTTTGCTGCTCTGCATGTAACAAGGTGAAAACTGTTTCAGCAGAGGTGGCAAAAATGAATCCAGCCCATGTGGTTCAAAGCCCAGTGAGTAAAAACATCAGTTTTACCATTTACTTTCTGCTCTGTACAATGTTTAGCACTTCCATCACTGCTTCCACTGACAGCACTAGAAATAGTGCCTAATTCAGGGTAAAGCAATACTAGTGTAAACAGCATTCACTAAAATGTGATTCTGGCATGTCTAATTTGGAAAAGGTTAGCAAATAATTGCTACAAAACTCACTTTTAACAAAATAAAAGCTGACTACACCAAATTTTCTGCTTTTAAGCCACATTAAATTCCCCAAGTAATTGCAAAGGTGAATAACAGACATCACGCTGAGTGTTACAATGTTATGTTAAAACAGCCCTGTTGGAGGGAGGCAGGGTGGAAAATCTGAATGCCAGTTATTAAGGGAGATGAGAAAATGATCCGTCATCATCTTTGTATGAAACGATCACTTAAGAGACCATCCTCCCTTCCACGTGTTTGCATAACCCCTGCTTGGTAGCAGGAGTTGCACATGGATATTGATTGGGAGAAAGTGGTTGGGCGAGAACATGTTCTGCCTGTCAAACCATTTAATGTTCAATTGCACATCAGGGAAAATAGCAAAGGCAGCAGGAAAATGAAGCAGGAGCGCTGGGATGTACAAGTGGGAAGACAACTATTTTAGAGGTAGAAGGTCTGAATGGGGGAAAATAAGTTGTGGGCAGGAGGTTGGGGGGAATTCAGGGCAGATGGCAAAATAGAATCTGTAAATGGCTTGTTGTTTTTAGGCTTAAAATACCTTTTGCCAGCCAATCCATATACTGCCAATCCCACAAGGTGTAGGAATGATTGCCGAGGGAAGGGATGATTAGCATAAACAGGAACTGTGTACTGGATTTTCAGTAATTTTCCTAAGTACCTGGAAAAGAAATCCGCTTTGGTCATCTCACTGGAGCGGTCGCTTTCCCCCAGGTTACGTTCTTGAAGCAGTCAGGCTCCTTCCTGCTCAAAGTAAGAGGAACTGAAGGAGCGAACCACCCTATTAGGGCCTGAAGAACTTACGGCATAGATGGTGGTAAATTCTTGCTGTGCATTTTACAAGACCTGCCCCAAGGAGTTCAGGAACAGATCGTCTTATGTCAGGTTGAGAGCACATTAGCAGTTCTGCTTCAGAACTCAAGTTTTTCGGGTCTTTTTGCAGTTTCCTGAAGCCATTCTTCCTACCTGAAGTAGATTATGAATAAAAGTGTCCAGACTTATGTATCAAGTCTATTTTCTCTGATAACCTGGTGTTGCTTTTCTACCCAGGAGTGATTCCCTCTTGCAGACCGGACAGTCTCAGCAGAGCAGAGCACAGCGGTACAGTCTGCCCAGGGGCTGTTCCTGTTTTTGGGGCCTTGCTGACAAGACTGATAAGCCCTTTCAACAGAGCACAAGTGTGTGTCGTTTTGGAGCAGACTAACCAGGCAGCCTATCTGTATTTCTGAAGTGTTAACAGGACCTTGACTGGTCAGTCGAAAATGTTGCTTATGCAACTGCTACTTCAAGAGTCTGCTGCAAGTTCCTTGAGTGTGTCTCATGGACTGTTGGAGCGTAGGCAGGTGCTCAGTTATCTGTATATTGCCCCTTACTAATTTTCCCTCAGCCTTAGGTTAACAGAACTCTTGTACACTTAAATCCACCTGTTTTCACTGTCTTCCTGTGTAAGATGACGGGATAAGTGTATGTGTCACATCGTGGCATTCAGGCACAAGCAGGGTGTACTATCAAGGAGGCTGCTTGTAATTAGAGTTTGGATTAATGTCCCGGCATCACAGTCAGAGTCATTACATTTGGTTTGCACTTAAAAATTGCTTCTCTGCTTATGTATTTTCCCCTCCTCATGCCTGTGGGGAGGAAAAAAAAGCAAAACAAAGCCACCCGCAAAACACATGCACTCACTAGGCTGTGGTGAATATTCTTTGCTTTGATCGTTTATTACACAAAGAAAATCTAAAATCGGCATCAGGATTTAAGGATAAAAGTGCCTACATGCCTTGTCATCCTAGACGTAGACCCTCCTGGCTTTCAATGAAAGTGCTGCTCTTGTTAACCAGAAGCACAAAACCCATGTGTGATGAGAGTGAAAGGAAGAAGCTGGCTCCAACTTGGAGGTGGGACGTGGTAGCTGGCTTGGTCTCGCTCTGGGTCTAGTTAAATTTGCATCTGGACTAGCTCTGAGTTGCAGTGACTACTTCTCTGTCACAGACCTGGCTCATCCTTGAAGCTGGTGCTTGCAGCAGTCTGGATCAGGAAACATGAGAAGATGGGGGATGAGCAGGGCAGTGGTTTGGGCTGAGAGCTGGAGTAGAAGGCTTTGGAAGACGTGCAAGATCAGCAGTTTTGTGAACGCTCTCTTATATTTCAGAAGCAGAGCTGATGATGCCCCGTGAGTTGGGCAGCTCTCCCTTGTGCCAGCCCTGGCCAACAAGCCCTGGTGCAACAAGATGGGCAGTCCCTGAGGAAGTGCCCTCTTCCCGAGGCTGCGGCCGAGTGCGCCGCGCGGTGCCGGGGAGCAGCACCAAGGCAGAGCCGGGAGCAGGGTTGGGCTCTGGTGCTGAGGTGGCAGAAGTTCCCGAAAGCTGCTCCTTGCATGGAGGCAGTGCTGGGCAGCGGGGTGTTCTTTGCATGGCCTTTTTAAAGAATCTGTGCCCTCTTGGAATATATGAAGTCCCCTGTGGAGCACTATCTTCACGAAACATTTAGCAGAAGAAAGCAGAAGATGACTTTGGTGCTCTTGGAACCACCCTGTTGCCGATGGGGGGACTGTGTCCATAACAGAGGCTGCCTTGTCTTCAGAATCTCCGTTGGCTTTGATGTCGTAGCAGGTTGTGCAATCTGCCGAGCAGATAAGACAGCCTCTGTTTTAGAGATGTCTAATCCTGCCTGTCCCACATCTTGTGCTCCGCTAGTGGGACCGAACGCTGAAGGCTTCGGAAGTTGCCTGTTGGAAAGAGTCACTGAAATCACGTGGTGGCAGGTCAAAAAATTCTAGTGTGAGTAAATGCAGCTCAAAATGGGGGAGGCATCGAGGCAGTGTCTTTTTAAAAGAAGTCACTTTTATCAGTGATGCTTCCATAGTATAAAGTCTGCAAGAGTCAGGAAGTTTGCATAAATGTTGCTAGTACAGAAATACCGTAGGGTCATGTGTCTGTGTGGATTTTTGGTTATCATAGTGCAAAGGCTTTGGGGCTGCCTTGTGGAAAGGCTCTAAGAGCTTTCCTGGCACAGACATAGCTCCTGCTTGTGTTTGGACACCCAGCATCCAGGGATGCTCTGAGTCCATGCTCGGATCTCACGGGCTCTCAATGTGCAAGGCAGATGCGCTGCATCCTGTGGGGCCGCAGAGCAGCCCTTAACAGATGGTGTCTACACAGGCCTTGAGTCACACCAGCCTCGCAGGAATAGCCTGGGTGAGTCCAGTGGAACTATTCGTGTGACTAACGGGGTGCTGGTGGGAGTGAGGAGTTCATGGCCCAGCCCTGGGTAGTGTCACTGGCTTGCAGGCAGCTGCTGCTCCGAGGTACCAGGGATGGATGAGCAAATCCCATCTACCCTCCTGCTTTCTGTCTGTAGTTGACCATAACCCTGGACAGGGACACTTTCTGGGTAGGATAAAGCTCTCCTCACCTTTTCTTTTTTAAAAAAACCCTGTGCACCAGGCTGTGTATATCAGTGAACAGTTTGCTTTGCGTATGTCCATCCTAAACCACCAACCCAGGGACAGAGCATAGCCTGGTGAAAGCAAGCGCCTTGAAATGCATCGGTTTTGAAGGTGATGCTCAGCAGATGGAGAAGTGTCTTTAGGCTTCCTGCTGTGTTTCAGTTCATTTGGAATAGCTCTGTTAGCCAGCTCTTGCTTTCCACTTGCACACGTTGCTTTTAAATGAAGCCTTGTAAAATGGTCGCAGATTTTGTCTGATGCTCCTCAGAACGGCCTTGTTCTGATGGGAAAGGGAAGATCCCAACATATGTCCCTGCAAATCTTTGGAAGTAAGTAGGATACATGTAAAACTTGTGTGGGATTTTTTTGTGGCTGTGACCCTAAAATGCGGTGACTGCTTGGGCTGCCACTGCTCCAGCCTTGTCTTGCGTGCAGCCGGCACCTGAACAAACAGAGCTGTATCTGCAGCAGCCCTGGGAATCTGCCAGAATTCCTTAGGGAAGGAGTGATTCAGAGCATCTGAGAAAAGTGGGGGCTGCTTCCATGCGTCCTCCCTTCCTGCCCGGAGAATAACCCATGAGGCTTCACTTCGGAAGGAAAGTGGGGCTGGTCCCCTAGACAAATCGGGGGCATGTTCGGATGGAAATGTGCGTCCTTCGAATGGTAGGAAGTCTTGAGCCTCACAGATAGTCCTGGCTGGGCCAGCACGACAGCGCAGGGAATCGGGCGGCTAGCGGGGCTCTCACGGAGCAGTCGGGAAGCGCGGGGCCTTGGGCTCTTTGGGCAGTTCAGCCCTTAAGGGGATGGTCTCAGTCATGGAAGCAAAGGAGATACGGCAGAGGAATTTAGCTGGAGTAAAAGCCTTTGGAAGCACAATATTTTTTAATAAGATGATGTTAAAACTGTGCAAAAAGTTCTGCATTGTTAAAATATGTGAACTTTGTATCGGAGCTGATGTGCAGTTCCTAAAAGTGTTTTCCTCTTTCCTCATTTCTGTATGTTAGTAGAGTCACCTAGGGCAGATCATCTATTACAGATTGTGGTACGGCTGGGGTCAGAATGAGCAGAAACTCCGTGCTGGTTGTTAATGTAAATGCAGACTCATCTTCCAGATAATTAGTTTTCTTTCCTCCTTGTCGGGGAAATGGCTCAGGCATTTCCTTCTCTTAGGAAACTATGTGGTTGTTTCTGTGTCATTTATGTATAGTGAGTGATGGACTAAAATCAGACAGCAGATGTTTCCATCTAAGGGGAAGAGTTTAGGGACCGACGTCTTGAATCTTTTTCAGTGTTTCTAGGAGGATCCGTTCTGCTCTTCTGAACTGAGGAGACGGAGAAGAACAAGGGCAGATATTTCCAAGCCCTGGTTAGTCACAGTATATCTCATCTCTCTCAAGTTACGATGCCTTTGATCCACCTTCTGGCCATGCCCCCTGTGCTCGGCCTGTCCCTGACATCAAACCTTGTGTGTCCTTCAGTAGCAGCCCCCCATAACTCTTTCTGGCTCTAGCATTTGGTTTTTTTAGTGTCTTTCCCTGTTAGGAAATATTAATCAACCCTGAACTTTTTAATCTCTCTGTGCTTAGCTTTGTGGTCTCTCTCCTATGCTAATTTTGAAAACATGCTTGCATATTAATAGAGGTGTAGAGCCGTTCTCTTTTGAAGCACAATTTTATTTTTGATGCCTATAACAGGTGCTGCTTTAATAGGTTTGCTGTATTAAGGCTTTCTTTTTTCTTCCTCGGCATGAGCCAAGCCAGCCCTGTAAACTGACACTGCGTGAAGGCCAAACACGGGACTCGTCCCTGCTCTCGCCCCGCTTCACACGCGGTGCTTGCAGACTCCGGCAGCTCCGCTCACTCCAAACCGGAGCGTTTTTCACCAACTGTGTCTAAATCGCTCCAGCCACAGCCCCTCGCACGTTCCCATCCGTGGCTCTGCTCGCTTGGATTTTCCGCTCTCCCCTTCCCAATGGGCAGCTGCTGCGGGGAAGCAAAGGGGGCTTGGGCACCAGAGGCCGGTTTGCACCGCGCTCTGCATCCAGCTCGCACGAGTGGTTCGGAGCCGCGGCAGGGATTAAACCGATGAGCAGTTCTGCAGGGGCTGCGCTCACTGCAAGGAGGAAGGTGAATTCTTCTCCTATTAAGTGTAGTGGAAAATGTTTCACAGCCTGTTTATCGAACAAATATTCACAAAGGCGCTTCAAACTAGGAAACCCACGGGGATTAAAGTGTAACTTTACCTCTAAAACACAAGCTGAGATTCCTGGAAATGCTGCAAGCTTTTGAATTTGCGCCACCTGTTGTTTTCTTGCCACCCCCTTCAGCTCCCTCCCGCCTCAGAGCAAACCCAAACAGGCTCTGCTTCCCTGGAACATTTTGCTTGTTTTTCTGTCTCGGAGGAGCGCGGAGTGCGCGTTTGCTTCCCATCACGGGCAGCGTGGCCTTGGGTCGGCAGAGGCTCATCCAAGGCTCCCGAAAGGCCGGTGGGACGAGAGCAACTTTGGCCGGAGCCTCCCATACTCATGAGCAAACCCAAACGCGCTCCGATGGGCTCCTTAGTCCCTAAGATTAATTCTTCACTTGAGCTACTTCTCCTCCCAATCCTTACAGCCCTTGGTGAATGTGGCCTTGCAGCATGTCCTAGTCTGCTGTTACAATCCCCTGCAGATGGAGACACCAGAGGTAGAGAGAGGGGTTAAGTAACTTGCCCAAGGCGGATGAGTCAGTGCCAGAGCTGGGAATAGAAACTAAAAGACTTGGCTCCAACTCTTGGCTCTAATTGCTCAATCTCACATTGAGGCCTTGTCATCTTATACTCTTGAGGTAACACTGCTGAAACGAGACGGGGGAATTTGCTTCCAGGGATGTGATAGCAAAGGGAAGGGGGAGAGGAAAAGACACCTGGAGGCGCCCTGGTTGTGGGATCACCAGTAAGTTGTGCTTCAAAGCCTGATTCAGCAATTTGTGCTAAAATCCAATCCGTCACCTTTGAAGCCTGGGAAGATAAATTAAAGGAGCTAGTTGGTAAAAATCCAGCCCTTTTCCAGGGGCTGCTAAAGGAAAGGGATAAAGTCATGATGTCACTTTTCTTTGCTCTGTAAAGCAGCCGTGTGATTCGATTGGTAGCAGAAGGAGCCAGGCTGAAAGGATCCAAGGAAAACCAGGAAGGGTTAAATCGCATTTCAGCCCTTACTGAAGGGATGAAAAACAAAACGCACTCGAGCGAGTGGAAGGTTTGAGCATGGCGTATTCCTGTCGCGTGCTGCGCATGGGAGAAGTCAGCAGGGCTGGTTGGGTTTGAACGCAGCGCGCTGAGAGGGTGCAGTGCTTTGCAGCAAACCGCCTGACATTCCCCAGCTGGGGATGGCGTTTGGAGCTGAGAGCTGCATTTGGAGTCAGCCCATGTTTGAAGGAGACGGGGAGAGGGAGGAAAAGAAAAAAAGCCTCGTCTTTTCCTGTGTGAAATACTGCATCCATCTCATCTGCCAGCTGTAGCACAAGAAAAGCAAGAGGCGAATGGACAGGAGTCACCTGGAAACTGCGAACGCGGCTCAAACAAGATTTCTTTCCTGCTCTTTTCTTCCCTTCTTAAACTCCGTCCTTCGGGAAGGGCTGGGAGATCTGGCAGGCAGGCAGACTGGATATATGTTGAGCAACTAAAGCACAGAAATACTAATACTCAAAAGAAAAAAAATATTGGCTTCTGAAGAGCACTTTGTGTCCAAACTCAGTCTGAGCTCTCCCTCCTATACCGGCTTAGCTGCCCTGTGCAGGAATTGTCAGGTAATTTGTAGATCCTTGATGTTCATGTACAAGTCTTCATTTCCTGTTAATTTACAGCCAGATTCATCCGAGCCACAGCAGCCTCGATGAGATCAGAGCTGAAGTGGCAGCCCCGCTGCAGCAGAGCTCCAGGAACCCCACGCCTGGGCTTTGCTCTTGCTTAGGCGGCCGCAGAGGCGCTTTCCTGCACCAGGGCCTCGCACCCTCTCGTTTAATGGACTCTGTTACTTCAGAGAGGGAGTTAATTGTTAGTAAATTCAGCAAGTTCCACCTTTTCAGAATGAATTTATGGGAAAGAAACTACTCCTGCGAAAAATCCATCTCTTCTCTCTCATGTGTTTAATTTATGGAGGTCTCAGGACTCTGGGTGTAGTGAGTTTTCCTGTATTTTGCTCAGTCTATTAACCTAAGTTCACGAGAGCTCTGTGCAATGGATGTGGAATTACAGTCTTGGTTCCGAGCTATAAATGAATATTGGTCACCTGGCTGGTAGCCACGTCGCTGCCTTCGCGCTGCCGCTGGTTGTTCGAGACGGTTCTCGTCTCAACCCTCTCTGCTCTCCCTTCTTATTCAGCAAGTTCTCAAGTGTCTGGTGAGTGTCTCTCTTTGGAGTGCCTCAGTCCCAGCCTTGCCAGCAAGATCAGTGACTGCTCTAAATGCACAGCAGGCATCTGCTTTCCTCCTTGTGCTGTGCACAGTGTACTGCTTTAATTGGTTACTGTTCTCTCTACTGCTTTTGGCAAAAAAGGAGTCAGAGGAAAGAGCTCTGGGGATTTTCAACGAGACTTTGTTGGGTGCAGATAGATAGATACTGTAGGTGTTCAGCTGTTGGAGAGCTGAGGATATCTTGAGAGCAGCTTGAGCTTTCCTCTCAAGGAAAATCACGGATTGAGCCCTCCAGGAGGGTGCTGATAAGGCAGCAGACTCATTACAGGGTCTCATCCTGCAGTCAGTGCTCAGGCAGGGATCTACAGAGCTGTCCTGCTCGCACTGTGGGACAAGGGGAGCAAAACATGGGGAAACATTTGCAAGAACAAACCCTCTAACAGTATTTCTGTGTATTGCAAGTCTTTGTAATGTGGTCCAAAGTTGGGAGTTCTCAGAAGAATCTTGGAAATTAAGGATGCAACGCTCGGTAATTTTTCTTGAGATAATATTTGCTTATCTATTTTCTGCAGTTGGCTCTGAAAATCCCAACTTCTGTGTAAAACTTCGGCAGTTTGCTTAAATCATTGATCCGCACTTCTTCCTTGCAGGCTGAAAAACTTCTGGAAGTACAGGCTTGTAGGGGTTCAAGCCCAAATTGCCAAAAGAAAAACTCATTAGTTCGGCTGAAGGGATTTGATTTTGATTTTGTATGTCAAATCAAAAAAAAAAAAAAAAAGGTCCAAAAGCCTGAAAATGTCTTTGACCTCATCTCTCTGGCCATAGGAACAACTCAGGCACTAGGGAAGATACTTTGTGGGGAGATGGATTCTCCTAGGACAGCGGTTAAAGAAGTAACATGAACCTGCAGCGTTGCCAGCCCATGGGCCTGCTGTAGCCTCAGATATTCTATTTATTTATTTTATTTTTGTTAGGAGCACTAAATTGTCTCCATTTCCCCCCTGCCTGCTTCAGGCATCACAACAGGATCCGCAGCATTGAAGCAAGTCAGCTGAAGCCCTACGTTGCCCTGGAAACGTTGGACCTGAGTTTCAATGACATCACGGAAATCCGAAACGGCTGCTTTCCGCAGGGACTTCACATAAAGGAGCTGTGAGTTTTTCTTGCTGGGAACAGCTTTTGTTGAGTTACCACAGCAGAGAAAAGGGCCTGAAACCGTGTTTAGAGGAAGAAGAAGGAATGAAAATATATGAGGTTATCCAGCAGGTTTTTAAATGCAAAGGAGAATTAGAAGGTAGCATGTTATCCCTACTGTTTTGGGTTATTAATTAAACTTCCATCTTTTTGATTTCTGTAAATATGTTGTATAGGAACCTATTCAGTGACAAAGAAAAGGTATAAAGTATCCGTTTAGTGTGGGGGTTTCTTTGTAGCTGAAAACCTAGAAGCCCGAAGAACAATGTGCAGCAAGGTTGCAGCTCTTCTCCAGGGCAAAATGTATATGCTACTTCCCAGATTAGCCCATGTGCCTCTGGAAGAGGGGAGGGGAAATGACTATGTCAGCATTAAAGTAGTTATTGAATGCTAAGAAGAGAATTCCCTCATTGATTATATGGGGACTAAATCAGGGGATAAATAGAGTAGCACTATTCCGATCCAGCTATTTGCCTATACCAGGAAACAGAAAATAATCAGCATTTTAGGCAATTTCTAAAATCTACAAGCAAATCATCTGCTTGCAATAACGTTTGTACCAAAGTTTCTGCTCCTGGTTGTAAGAGGACGCGAGAGACGTGTGTTGGGACTGATGTCTGCCTGTTGTGCTGTAAGAACTGCCTCCAAATAAGAGCCCTAGGACAGATGCTGAGGGAAAAGTCTAAGAAACAGGGAATGAGTAGAGTCATGCTGGGCTGGAATAGTCTCCAGCTTCTGGCTTCAGCTCCAAATTCCCTTACAGAAGTCAGAGGGTATCAAGGAGTTCTCAGGAAGCCCGCAACACTTTTTCACATTCTTCACATGACTCTGGGAAAGGCCCCGAACTTTTTGTGCAGCCAAAAATTCAGTTGATTTGAAGCCACTTCTGTAATTTCACCAGCCTGTCTGGAGACCAACCAAATGCTGATAAAGGGAGATTTCTGACAAAACTGTTAATTTTTCTGCTATGATTTATTGCAGCTACCTGGGGAACAACAGAATCAGCACCCTGGAGCCTGGTGCTTTTGATAGCCTGTCACGGTCCCTGCTAACACTTCGGCTGAGTAAAAACAGGATCACCCAGCTTCCTGTCAAGGCGTTCAGGCTGCCCAGACTAACACAACTGTGAGTAGAAATGTGCACTTTAATTAAGCTCAGCCACCTTTTACAGAGACAAAACATCCCTGAGGATATGCACAACAAATGTCACGCCTCCTCACCCGCTAGCTATAAAGCACAGACTGAGCTATGCAGCAATCCTGTTCTAGCACCTAATAAAGCAAATTAGTGTCTTGTACCCTGTTGACTTTTGAGGCTATTCTCTTGATCAGTGCATGGATGCAGCAGACACCAGCATCTTAAATGCTGTGCACTTAACAGCACAAGACAAATCCACTCCCTTGAAAGCTGTTGGTGCTCTGTGGAGCGAGGGAGGCTTGGAAGCTGTGAGTGACCTGCTCAGCCACCACGTTGTTTGGTTTTCAAGACCACACAGGTATCTTTATGTGGCAATAAAACTGCAACGATGGAAGGTTGTTAAACTGCATGATGATGTTTGGGCAGACGAAGCAGCCTTCTAGATCACACATCATTTTTGTCCTGCCCATAGTTCACATGGGAGGATACAGACATTTGCAGCTATAAATATGCTTTATGTGTAAGTAGTAAGTGTAATGATTTAACTTTTCCCTTCTGCTTTTTCTGCTGGGAAATTGGGCCCGTCCTGAAGGCTGCTTGTAGTCAAAGGGCTAAACTCTTTTTAGGAGATTCTGTTAATACAAAGTCCAGAAATGATGGTTGAAACTGCACCTATCAATGGCAACCTTTTGACAGAGAAGAAAGTCCTTTGCTGTGAACCAAGGTGTGCTAAAGGAATGGGTGTACATTTGTACTTGCATATGTGCAGAATTGACATCAAATTCAGGAACTGAGCTGTGTGGCACAGAGGCCTATGTGTCTTAAGAAATTTGCCTCTGAGTTACAAGTTATTGTCCCTTAGCTGAGAGCTTTAATCGGTAGTGTTTCTCTGTATCACTTGAAAAAAGGTAATAAAACAAGGGTCAACTCAGCCTATTTTGGAATACAAGTTTCACTGGAATTTGGAATGATTGATGCTCTCAAACTCCCTAGAGAGTCTCACAGAAGGTTATTTAAGTAAGTTCTGGAGACTGGATGTATTCAAAAACAAGTATATGCCAAAGATTGAGGGCTTTCCCCCTCCCAGCATTGCTCATTTAAAAAAGAAAGAAAAGGAAGAAAAATATGTTTAATTAAACAGGTGGACGTTTTTATTTATGCAAAATACTAAGACTGCCTCGTTATTGGAAACAACTCATTTCACTCTTTATTAGTTTTTTATAGGAAAAGGGGTCAAAGTTTTCAAGGGCACTGAAAGCTTTCAGATTTAGCCATAAAACTGGCTTTGGAGCTCAGAAGTCATTGGGCACCCGTTGTGTCAGAGCACGTTTTTACTGGGCTCTTACAGTCCCCTAAGAACAATGGATTGCGAGGGAACTAATGCTGGTGTGCAGCTGCATTGATTCAGACGGTGCCTCTGCTCCAAAGAGGATGAAGTGTGAAAATGGAAAAGGATAAATGGCTTAAAAGAAGTGCAGAGAGAGGAGGGGGTTGGAGGAATTGCTGGACTGTCATTATTATTTCTTTATAGTCAATGTCTGTCCCAGGGTGAGTTTATTTAGCAGCTCACACCCAGCTGACTTCCCTGGCTGGCTCCACGATTGAAAGTTTCCGGTGTGCTTGGGTTCTCCCTTGGGAATGGTTGGCGGAGGAGTTGTTGGCATTGCTGTCCCCATTGTGTGCTGCTGATTTTGTGAGAAAGGGCTGGGATTTAATGTACTTGTATGGCCTTGGTGATTTCAGGGAGTTAAACCGGAATCGCATCCGCCTCATTGAAGGCCTGACGTTCCAGGGACTGGACAGCTTGGAAGTCCTGAAACTCCAGCGGAATAACATAAGCAAATTGACTGATGGGGCCTTCTGGGGCCTAGCCAAGATGCAAGTGCTGTAAGTTGGGGAGATGGGTTCTTTTCTCTCAAACAGCCAAGGCTCTGCCTGATATCATGTACTCCTCTGCATTTTAACAAGAGCTTCATCAGAGACCTGGGCCAGTTCTCACCGTTTCCTCAAGTACTAACAGGTGTTCACTAAAGAAGCCCTGTTTTTCAAGCATTTGAGGCATTACTTTGTAAGTTGGGTGATGTGAACATTCAGTAAAACTGCAGCTGGTCTGTAAATATAAGCTCATCTGGCTTTTGCAGAGTCATTTTGAGTGATACGTGGAAACTATGTATTGCAGACCTGATTATTCTGTCGCTTGGGATACCTAGAAACCAAGCTGCCTTATCTCAGCAATGTGATCTTTCTATACGAGAGAGCAAATTGAACAGTCATTCCAGAGAAACGCTGGAAACTTCCAAAGTAATTGGCTTTCAAGTGCATTTCTAAGGCCGCAAGTGACAGTGCAGAGTGTTTCTGGAAGCTCCTGCCTGCAACTGAGATGATGTAGCTGATGAAAATATATAACCTCTACAAATACAAACTCAGATGGGATAGTTGAAGCCCAGTGTATTTGCAGTGGAGCACAGCCCTGCAGTCACACCTTATTGTGGGCCTTAAGCCTTCAAAATACACCAGTTCAGTAGCTTGTGTGACTGTGGCAGAGTGTTCTGCCTCTGTAGTGAGAGGAGATGTGGAAGAGGGTAGGGCAGACAGCCATTTGCTAGTGAAAACCTTCTTAAACCTTTTGCTTAGATTGTCCCTGAATTTCCTTTGCAGACTTGCCCCAAGTAAAGCCCATACCTGCATGTCTCCACAGTGGTGTGTAGACACAGGTGTAGGAATCCCGGTTCTTTCGGGAACTTCTTCAGCATTTGACCAGTGCTGCTGCTAAGTCAGTTCTTTCTGATTTTTCTCCCCAGGCACCTGGAGTATAACAGCCTGACAGAAGTCAACAGTGGGTCCCTCTATGGCCTTTCATCTCTTTACCAGCTTCACCTCAGTAACAACTCCATATCCCGCATGGCTGGATGGAGCTTCTGTCAAAAGCTGCATGAGCTGTAAGTTGTTTTCTGTCACAGTTGGGCAGAACTTGATGCTAATGTAGTGCTGGTGGTAAAGGGGAGTTAAGGACTTTTCCCCCATCACATGGCCCACTGAATCAGTCTGTAAAAGTTCAGGAGATGCAACGTCTAGTGACGCCCGTTTATTCATGATGTTTTGACCTTGGAGCACCTGTTTAAAATCTGTTTGCCCCAGAAACAAAGGCTAGAAGCCTCTGACAGGATGCAGTGCCAAAAGACCTGGAGAGCTTTTGAACTGTGGCTTGCCAACACTTTTTAGCTAGTTAGTTACGAGACATGCACTGCTTGCCATGCAATAATGACTGTACAGCCTGAAGGAAGCCTTGCTTTGTCCTCCACATTCACAAAGAACAATTGTGTTTTTCTACCAGAAGAGATTTGGCCCCTTAGAAGCAGCTCTCCTTGTTTCTCCTGTTTACACTTTACCCTTCCTGTAGGGCTCAGCTGTTGAAAAGTAAATACGCTGGCTTCGCTCTCCTGAGATTTCCAGCTGTGAATACAGTCTCTTTGATAAATGAAAAAGAGCCTTGCTGTTGAGAATAGCCCCACAAGGGTGTCTTTTGGGACTCTGGCACCGCTTAATGCCTTTTTTGAAGAGACACACGTGGATGACTGTAGTATTTACAGAAGTAGCTGTCATCCCCTCAGCGGGACTGTGGACAAATTCACTTTTTCCTTTGGGGAACTTTACACATGTGGTTAGTGGAATGAACTGTAATTCAGTCTGCTTGGTGCTCAGAAATCTCTTGTTAAACATTGGTAGTTTAGACAAAAAGTGGAATGGTGAAGCAGCTCTCTGCTTTCAGAGGCCTCGCTCAGGACTCAGACGAAAGATCAGCTCTGAGTTCCTAGTCTTCTGGGATGTGGGTTCAAAGGTAGCTGGACATAAGACGCGTCTAAGTTTATAGACTCTAGAATCGACCCAGTGACCAAATGTGCTATTTTTTGAATCCAAATGATTCACACAGATGTGAGTTGGGTTATTTTGGTGGAAGAAACATTGCACCATCTTTTTCCTTTTAGGAAAATACATATTTAATTGTTTTAATTCCCTGATTGTTCAAATTGCTCTGAGATGACCAATACCAAATAGGTCCTGTGCTTGGTGGAATGCTGTAGATGGCTGTATTTCCTTTATATGGGAGCCACAAGTGATACTTAACTAGATCAAGGCAATGCCAGTGGAGGAATTTTCAAGGCAAATGGTCAGAATCAGCACTATGCTCCAAGCATGGCCTGTTAAATCCAAAGCATCAGAAAGAAGGGAGTCTACCTTCGTCAGATGTTCAAGCTGCATCCCTGGAGTAGTCAAACTTAGGTCACTGCATTGTGCTGGCAGGAGAACTGCAGCAAGCCAGGGAGTCAGTGTCTGATGTCCTCATTGACCCTGTGTTTCAGCTGGAATTCAGGAATGGGCAAGTCCCGCCTGCCCTTGCAGAGCTGACTGCCATCAGAGCTCCTGCAGGGAGAAGTGCTCTTGGCTTTTCTGCTTGACACTGTCTCTGCAAACCCTCCTGGTGTGGATGGGAGATTGCAGGTGGTGCCAAGTCCATCCCGTGTCAGGTGTGCAGTGAGAACTTGTGCCAACAAGCAGCGCTGCCCATCAGCGGCTCTGGCTTCGAGGGCATCCTCTAAGCAGCTGCAGGAAGGCAGGAAGTCACCTGCCCTGGTGCAGAACTTGGGGAGATGGCTGGTGCTGTGAGGTGGCAGGAGCCACCGAGACACGTTTGTCCTGACAAACAGGACTGTGCTGCTGTGTGAGGCTAGGGACGGCGATGGCTGAGATTTGGGAGGTGATGATGTGGGTGTTGTTAGCACACACCTCTGCAAAACAGTACCAGCTCTTGCAGCGTTTGCCTCTAGGGTAAGGCTGCTGCACGGAGCCATCAGATACTCAAAACTAAAACACCTGCTGTGCTTATAGGAGAGGCCTGCTGTGAAATGGAAGGATGAGGAAAAGAAACACTAGATATATCTAGACTGCTTCTATGCAGTGACATGAATGTGTTTCATTCCTTATTAAAAGATCCTTGCCTACCTCCCCTATTGCTAAGTCTGGGTGTCAGTTGCTTTCTGTGGTTATATAACAGCTGCATTTCAAAGACTGTGACTGAAGCAAGAGAGGTGGCCAGACCCCGCTCACCTGCTTAAGGCAAGGATCAGTCACCCGAAGCTGAATGTTGCCTCCCTGTTGGTCACTGGGAGAAAACTTGATCCCAAGTCTCTGGATTAATGTAAAAGATGTCAAGGAAAGAAGCCGCGTTCCATCTCATGGGCACGAGAAAGGATTGATGTTCACCACCAGGCAGGTGTTGAGACATCAGTATCGTGGAAGAGTTCATGGTGGGAGGCGTAAGATTTCATCAGACGTGAGTGATGAATTGGTGTCTGGGTCACGTCAAAAAGCTGAAGAAGTCTCACTTCATACCTGTAGTTTGGTCAGTGGGAATGAAGTGTGTGGGGAGATGCACCTCGTCCAGAACTGCCTGGCAGCAGGAGTCCCAGCTGCACCACAGGTTCCTGATTAACCCATTCCATATCGTGCTTCTTACACTACTTGACACTTCTGGCATCTGCTCTTTGTGCACTTCCCCTACTTCCTTGCCAGGGCAGAATGGCACATAAGCCATTTCCACACGTATATCCCAGTGATTTCTTACTGCTGGATGAGAATCTAGGAGCAGCAGCAAAGGCTGATTTCTCTCAGGCCAGATAATCTAAACTGCTGAGCAGGAGAATGCATTATTTTGCAAAAAGGCCTTTCCCACTGTCAGGAAGCAGAGGCCGTATGTGCTGAAGGAAGCCACTGCCAGGTGTTTCAGCTCTTGAAACTTTCCATCTGGTCGCAGCCATTGTGAAAACCCTCTAAAACCTGCTGCTGTCCATCCATCTCGGAGTGACACCAGGAAGAGCTGAGCGCAACATGTCTTCACCAGTTGTGACAGGAAATCTTCTGTGCACGCTCAGGAAGAACTACTTTTTTTTTTTTTTTTTTTTAACCCAGCCAGGTTTAAGATTACTTTTTAACAATTTTCCTTTTTTTTTTTTTTTTTTTTTTCTTAATTAGCCAAATTCTTTAATTGCAGGTGAGGACATAATTTTGACCAGATGCCAGTTCTTCATAACTAACACTACAACTTCTTTAGGAATGAAAGTGTGTTGTCCCGTGCCTTCTTGAAACTCATTAATCCTTGCTGAATTTTTTCCAAAGTTTGCCCTCTGCCCACTAAAAGAGGCAGCTCGTTTGCCAGGTAAAGGGCACAGTGCTTAGGAATATGTGTCTATTTTGACTTAAGGTTTTGGCTTTGCAGTAACTTTCCTGCAAGCCCTCAACACGATTTTAAGCAGGCTCATTAAAAGGCAGGATTAGAAGAAGAATTTGGAGGTTTGGAACTCAGTGAGATTTATTTATTTTTTTTCTTGTTACCTGTACAGTGAAGGATTTCGGTACTTGTTCAAAACAGGATAGCTCTGGCTTTAGAAGAAAATAAAATAAAAAGAGAGGAAACAGGGTGGAAAACTAGAAAGAAAAGTAACCCTCTGGTATTAGTCACTTGTAAGAGGAGAATATTTGGAGCAGGCGGCGCCCTGTGCAGGGAAGGTGGCAGCAGTGGATGCCTTCTGCCTGCGTGTGGAAGTGTTCGATTGCCTTGTGCTGAAAGGGTTTTGGCTCCGGACCTGCCGGGGTGGAGACCCTGCCACCCAGCCCTGGGGCTTGCTGTGCACGAGTGCTCAGCGATGATGAGACGCCTCCTGAGACACCTCCGGAGCCTCCCGAGAGCACGTTGGGACGTCACAGCCCGTCTGTTGGTCGTCACTCGCGCCCTCGCAGGGCATGGGGACGAAGGGAACTGCAGGTTCTTGCAGTCCTCAAAGGGAATCCAGCAGTCCGGACTAACTAGAACCAGGCTGAGGTCCCTTGCTAAAGCTAAGTGATAGGGTTAAAACTCCCCTCTGTGTTTGGGGTCGCACGCCCTAGTCTGCTTGTCCTGTACTGTCCGTGGAGAGAGGGCACCTGCTCCCCGGGGTAGCCAGTAGCATCTCTGTTGGGCTACTGGGGTCGTTCACCTTGGAAGGAGCCTCCCCTCTGTTCCTCAGCTGAAGACTTGCCTTTAAATGGGTGCCAGATGCCTCCCTTGCTGCTGCCCAGGCTGCCCCATGGAATCCTGTGACAGACCTGCAGACTGCAGTTGTTTCCTGGTCACACTGCCGTGCACTCACCCAGCATACGCTGCATTTCCTAAGATCCTCATGGGAGGCAGGCACTGGTCGCTGTGGATGAGTGTGGAAAAGCCTGGTCGGGCTAATGGGAGCTGTTGTTTCTCTCCTCAGAATATTGTCCTACAACAACCTTACCAGGCTGGACGAGGGGAGCTTGGCGGGCCTCGCGGGGCTGCACGTGCTGCGCCTGAGCCACAACTCCATCAACCACATTGCAGAAGGGGCCTTCAAGGGACTCAAAAACCTGCGCGTCCTGTAAGTTGCCTCCAGCTTGTTTTTTCCCAAACATGCCTGCTTTGCAGGAGAGGAACTAGCCCTGTTGCACAAGGAAACCCTAAGATCTCGGTCTTTCCTCAGTTAATGGCAGGATTTCCCTTGCTATGTCATTTACTTAAGTGGAAGTCCGTAGCAAAGGACTGTCTCTGTCAGGTCATTCTACACTCAGGAGGTATAAAGAATAATCCCTTCCAGTGACAACACTGTGAATATCATATTGAGTGCCTTACTGAGCATTTCTGCACACTGTTAATTTTTATTGAATAATAGATATAAAATCCTATGTTAAAGTGGTTTGAGAGGAAAAACATCAAAGAAACAAACCAATGAAATTCAGAGTTTGGACTAGCTTCCAACCAAAAGTATAGCAATACACAAAGCTTCACCCAGCTGTGGGCCCAACCATGAGATCAGGAAGCTGCTGCGACTACCATAAAAGTAGCCAGAAGTCTTTCCCTTGATGCAACAGTTGCAGAATTGGGCAGTATGTTCCCTTGCTTTGACACTTAACGACAGCACCTGAAAACAAAAAAATGTTGCTGTGCTATATCAAGAGAGAAGTGTTGAACACAAAATGATTCTTCCAATGGTGGCTGTGGCCATTTACCAGTGACTTTTATTTGAAGGAATTTTCTCACTTGTTGACTTACGTAACATAGTATCTGCAAATGAGCTCGCCTGTCCCGATACCAGCTTCTAGGTTAGGACTAATGGAGATATACAGATAGATAGATTTATATATATACATATATATATATATATATATATACACACACACATGCATTATATGTAGACCAGTCTGACATCCTCTAGGAAACCAGAACTGTAGCGTTGCTCTAGTATGAACTGCCAAGCCCAAGAGTTATGTTAGCTTGAAGTACACGGATTGCCTTGGAAACATCAAAAGATGACCCCAAAACTTCTTGTAATTGTCTGTTCCTGCCGCTTTGGTGCTGCTCTCCCTCCCTGACACCTGCTGAGTGTCTGGCTACTCTCCTGCCCTCTCCAAAACTTGCTCTCTCAGCACTTTTACCTGAAACACCACCAAGTTCTCACAGCCCCTGCCCGCTCTGCCCG
>NW_010584402.1:58498-74719 GCF_000705375.1 Tinamus guttatus | reverse complement strand
AGTGTAGTTTCTTTCTTCAAAAAGAAATGCACTTTGGTACTTTCATTCCTCTTCAGAGGCCCATTATGCTCTGAGTAATTAAAAGGAAGTGAGAACAGAGAGATCTCCCCTTTTTGCAGCATTCTTTGCATCCTACTTGTTTCTTTATTGAAGTTCACAGTGCAGGGAGTGACTGGAAAGTGAGTTTGGGTTTTGTTTGCTGCTTTTCTTTCTTTTTCCACCCCCCCACTTTTTTTAAAAAAAAAAAAAACCTTTGGCCAAAGCCTTTCAGGCACTGGGCATTCAGAAAGGGACTTCTCAGAGGCAGCTGTCAGGACCGGAACTAAAGGTTTCCAAAGAAAAATGGAGGGGAAGGGGAGCTGCAAGTTCTCTTTGCTCTGCACTGACTGTGGAGCCTCTTTTATGTTTAGGGCTGAGGGGGGAGGAGGAGGAGAGAGTGTGTGAGCGAGCTCTAATTTAATAAAGGGAAAGGCCTTTTGGGTCCTGCACCTGGTGAAAAAGACCCGAGCCTGCTTTAATTATGGGCTATTGTGGAGGAGCCTTTGGTGGGTGTGAAACTGCTGAAATGTGGAGCTATTCAAATGGAGGTCAGGCCGGGGCCCGCAGCACAATGATTAACAAGGCTGCAGCATTCAAGCCCAGCCAGCCAGAAAGAATAGGAAATTGGCAACAGGGGCTGGGAGAGGAGCTGGGATACAAAGAGAGGGAGCCCAAAATACCCCGCTCTTTTTTCCCTGCTCTAAATTTTCATTTATTTGTTTAAAAGGGGTTTTTTTTTTTTCATTCTCTTTGCCTTTCTAACACTAAATCTTTGAGTTGCCTCCAGTAGAACAAGCGTAGCAACAAGCAAGAGCATTTTCTGCCTTTTCAAGAGTGCATAATATGTTGCAGGCTGTTGATAAAAGTGTGTGTGTCAGGTTGTTAGGCCGTTCCCACTGGTATTTGCCTTGGGAACTGGACAAGGGTCTGCCCCAGAAGCCTGTCTGTGGTGGAACTGAATATAAGAAATGCCCAAGGAGAAAGGGATTAGCCAGTAAAAAGACGAGTAAAACAACTGGCATTGGTGGGACAGCCATAAGTGAATTGCAGAAAGAATATATCCAGCAGGATATATTTGCTGTTGCCCCACATCAATACATCAAAGAGGGGCTCCTTGGCACCTCTCATCCACTCCAGCCCTCTGTGCCCGCACTCCGCCGCAGTGCCAGGTTTTATCCATCCTCTTGGCATAGATATGCCCATAGATCACCCGCATCCAGTCACTCCGGCTGAGGCCAGGCTTTCCCAGGGACATGGGATTCAGGTCTCATGCTGGAGCCAGCTGAGAAGCAGCAGTTGTGGCTTTTGGCCATCTTCTTTCACCTCTTTAGTTCACACACCAAAGCCAAGAAACAAGCCAAGACTGCAGTCAGCCTGGCTACCAGGGGCAAAAAATCAGCCCCATCCTGACTGAGAAAGATACTGTGAATACTAAAACTGTGGGATTTGTATTTTATTTCTGTTCTCTTCTTGTGGTTTGTCATGCATTTGTGCCACATACCTCAGAGGCTGCACCGTGATGCCCCTGCCTGAGATGTTACAAAATGCAGAGACTGATTTTTCTTTTTTGGTCTCAATTTATTTAAACTGGAAATACTGTTGTTCCGACAGTAATCTTCAAAAGGCACAAAAGGAGAATCCGAGGGTCTGGGTGGTGGGTTATCTGGATGAATTAGTTTGCTTTGTTAGTGCTTTCTACTAGAGTTTAAATTTGAGTGATGTAACAAAACCAACAAGACCTATTTATTTTTTCTTTCTTTTTACATAGCATTAGAAATGATAAATTTCTGTCTGTGTTACTGGGTATTCATCGTTTGCTGGAATTAAAGCACAGGAGGGAAGGATTTTTAAACAAACTGTTTAAACAGCTTTTGTGGATCTTTCTGTTTGTTCTTTGTGCTTGTTTTTCTTTAGACTCCTTTGACTCTTCTAATTGATGGTCAGTTTGAAAGTCAAAAGAAGCTTAATTCTGAAAAAGGAATTCTTACACTTTTTTTTTAAAGTGTTTATACAGAGAGTTAGATTTGTGTAGTGATGATAGTGCATTTCTTTGCAGAGGTTTCAAGTTCATTGCCAGAAAAAGTTACAGCTTCATAGAAAATGGACCAAATAATGTTGTGGAAATATAACTGTATTCAAATACACATATGCATAGGAATAGCCAAAGTTATCTTAATTTAAGAGCAGCTGTTGAACCTTTGTACTTCAGGTTTCTCTTTGGAATTGAGTAGGAAGGTGGAGAAAAAACTTTCCTTTGTCTCAAGTGGTCACCATCCATCCTGCAGTGAAACATCACCATTTTCACTCAGATGATGATCTGTGATCTCCATGTCTGGTCTTGTCTATCAGTTCCCTTCAGTCCTTTAATTTAGTTTCAAGACTTCATCCTTTTTCCTTTCCCTCCAATTTGGATGCACAGAACTAGAAAAGAACTCAAATCATCTCCTTAAAAAAATCTATTAACTATGAAACACAGAAGATTTCAGTTATGGAGGAGCCAAGGCCCTTTTTGGAATGCGCCATCTCAGTGAGTCAGGGCAGGAAAGGTGATTAGTGCTGCTATGCAGCAAGACTTGATGTTTTTGATAACTGTCAGGAAAAAATGGGAAATGCTTCATTAGCCATTCTTTAACTGTCTGTCTTTTGTTCTGAGCGATAAGCCTGGGATTAAGACGCCGATTGTGAACTCTCTCCTCCTCTCCCCAGGGATCTGGACCACAACGAGATCGCAGGCACAATAGAAGATACCAATGGAGCCTTCACGGGCCTAGAAAACCTAAACAAGCTGTGAGTATCTCTGATTTCAAATTGTGCCATATGCCTGTGTGTGAGTGGGTCTCTCCCCTCCTATGCACCCACTGAGGCTCTTTGAGGCAAACTTCTTGCTCCTTTTGGAACAAGGTAAAAATCAACAGAAAATCTGAGACATGGTAGTTTTGCAAGCTCAATGCAACAGTATAAAGGTGGTTTTCAAGTACTCGTGGTTTTTAAGCCTATGGAACAATTTAGAGCAATAACCTGCCTGTGTCACATAGTACAGTTTACAAATGTGTTTTCAGCACAGCCATCCCTTGCTTCCAAAAGCAGACAGCAAAAGCAAGAAGAATAACCCTTGCACTCTTCAGCAAACTGCTGCTTGGTGCAGCAGCTAACAGAAAAGGCAAAAATCACACCATTTCCTGTTACAACAGAAGACTGAAGCAGGATTCATTTTTGTGGGATACTCTGTCTGAGAGTGATCTTTTGGGCTTGTTTCCATGTGCAGTGACAATAAAAGGCACCATGGGGCACAGGCTCTTAAAGAGATAAAAAGAAACCTAAGGCAAGCATGCGCCTTGGAAATGTTTATAGCATGCTTGGCCTTCTCAAGTATTTTCACATTGCTCTCTACTTGTTTGTTTTCTATTTGAAATACGCTACATAAATCAGCCCTGTTAGAGACGTCTCTGATGGCTTGTGACAAACCAGGAGTCTCTTTCTAATCATTACCTCTTGCTTTTGTTTGAGTTCTCACCACCCCCCATCTCGCTGTCTCTGATGGTGAGATGGCACAGCCAGAGGTGCAGTAAAAGTACCTCGATGGATAGCAGATGGCTGGAAGGAGTCCTGGTGGGCGGCAGATTGTCATTCTCTCATTAGAGACCCCTGGGGGAGTGGGAAGAGCTATGGCAGGGTTGGTGGGGACCTGTTGCTAAGATGGAGTAGACTTAGGTGGCTTTTGATCGTTGCTGGGGTGAGGTAGAAGGTAGGTGGGTTGGTGAGAGGCTGGTAAGAATGAGTGTGAGTGTGAAGTCAGGATATCTTCCTGCAAGTTCCTTGGAAAAAGGGAGAGACGAGTGTGGTGGGTGGGAGCCCTTGGCTGATCTCGCCAGTTTTCAGTGGTGAAATCACGCAAAGGTGATGGTTGGAGGGACAGGGGAGCAGAGGCTGGAGCTGCAGGGGTTTGCAGGCAGCAGGATTGTGAGTCTGAAAGGGACTCACAGTCCCTGGCAAGGGGGACGGCGGAGGGCAGGAGCAGAGGAGAGAGCTGTCTGGGTGCACCTTCCACCATAGGGCATCCCTCAAACGTGGCCATGGGCATGGGAGCCAAAACAGAGACCTCAAGCAATCCAGGCGTGTTAGAAATGTTGGGAGCAAACAGCAAGAGAGAGGTTGAAAAGCCAGAGGAGCCATCAGGAGACTTGAGCACAGAGCAGCTCTCCCACTGGTGAGGCAGCCGCAGCCTGTAGTGACGTATGTGGCAGAAGGAACAGCTCGAAAAGGCAGCTGGTTTTGACTGCCATTAGCAGGGGACGTGGCAGGGGCTCTTGCAAGTCTAAAGACAACCAGGTTTACGTCTCGTCTCACTTCTTCGACCTCTTTTCCACTGCACGTGGCCTTGGGCCAGTGCTGGGTCTGGTCGAGCACAGCGAGGGCCGTTTTCCCGCCGCTTGGGAAGGCTGCAGCAAATTCCGTAGCTTGGAAGAGCACCTGGATCAGTTTGGTCTCTGCCAGCCAGGAGGCGGTTTGGTTACCGAAGGGAAGGAACCGGCCATGGGACAGACAGGCTGCTAGTTTTACTCCTTGCTGGGATCGTTCATTTCTGGTCCGAATGAGACTTTGGAGTGGAAAAAAGCTCTTAATATATCAGATTATTTTATTATATCTCCTGAGGCATTTTGGGGTGCTTGAGTGTGTTTACTGTTGAAGGGATCTGCCCAGATCTGATTTAGCTCATCAGCCCTTAAATCCCAAAGTCGAAATTTCATTTAAGGCCAAAGTGAATATCATTTTTTTTTGCCTCTGCAGAGAACTTCTCACTGCCTGCGTTTAAACCGTCAATGGTTTTAAATGCATTAGCATACAAAAAATAAATGGGCACTTCAGAGGAGACCTTCCAATGAATTAATAATCACCTCAGCTCTGTGGAGATTGCCTTAAAAGCTGCTCCCCTTTGATCTGGCACAGATTAGCCTCTGAAAGGATTTAGCAAGGAGAGGGTTGTTCATTGTAATGAAGGTGTTAAACTGAGAGGTGGGGAGGCCAGTCACTTTAGCCTTCTCTAAATTATGTATGAAGCTCTCCAGGATGGAGAGTGCAGGCTTAAATTAAAATGTTGCTTCAAGAAAGAGGGAGTCGAGGAGCAGCGGAGCATAAAACGCATCAGTGGAACGGCTGGGGAGCCAGCAGTTTCCTAATTGCTCCCGCTGCTAAACGCAGCCGCTCTGCGGGCTCCCGCAGGGGCTGAGCTCTGCCTGCAGGTGTGAAAGCGGCCCAGGGCGGCCGCGCTGCTCGCTGAGGAGTCGCGCGCGCGGCCGCGCTGAGGCGGCGCGAGGAGCGCCCGGCCTCGCGGCCGCCGTGAGGCAGCGCCAGGGCCCTTGGAGGGGCTCCAGCCACCCACTGACCGGTGTGATGGGTCGATATTTATAGAAAATGGTCCCTTCACAAATGCCAGCTGGGCAGCGATGAGCCCAGCTGGCTTTAGGTGCCAGTGGTTCTCGCTTGCTGCTGCTGAGTTGCAGAGCAGCAAGCACCTCGCTGGGCACGGCCTTCCCTGCAGTCCCGCTCTGCTCGTGTTCGCTGCGTGACATTACTCTGCGATGGTGGTTGCAAAGGCCAAGGCTGGAAGTCGGCTCCCTTCTGTTAGGTGCTGTGTGAACACATAGCCACCAGACAGCCCCCAGCCCTTGCACAGGGATATCCATTCAGGCCACGGCACGGGGAGTAAGTTACTTCTCTTTTACTATCTGGGAAGAAAGCAGAAATGAAAAGTGTTGCAGGGAGAGTCCGGGATCTTGTTAAACTGTCATTGCGCTTAATCCTGTCTGCAGCCAGCCTTCAAAGAATAGAGGGGACCTTCTGTTACTCAGCAAGCTGGTTTCCAAGTACTGCAGCAAACCTGCCTTTTTGCATGATATGGCACATTTCCTTTCATGCTGTCATCACTATTAAATTCAAATACAGATAAAAGGATTTAATTTCAGGAGTGGGAAAGTGAATGTACTTCAGCCCCCTTAATCTCCGTGCAGTTCAGATTTCCTGGGCCTTACACTGAGTGCTTATATCAGATACAACCACACTAATTGTGCTCTCTCTTTCTTTTTTTCTTCCCCCTCCCCATTTCTTTCTGTTTATCTGGCACTGGATGTTTGGAAACTGCAGGACTCTGTTTGGAAACAAGATCAAATCGGTGGCCAAGAAAGCGTTCTCAGGCCTGGAGGCCCTGGAGCACCTGTGAGTAACCCCCAATGCCTCCGAGTTGGGGAAGGGGGGTCTGCCAAAAGTAGCTGCCTGCGAGATCTGCTAGCAATTTAATAGCAGCTTTGTAAACTGAGAAGTCAATCCATTTGTGGGGGCCACCTGCTTCCTTCTCATTATACGTCCGCCTCAACTTTGGCCTTTTTTTGTGCCAGGAACAAAGTTATAGAACATATGGCAAATCTGCATGCTCTTAATTTTTTGATTCGTACTTGGATAAATACCGCCTTGACTTGCACGTTGCTCTTTGCAGGCTGTAGAGAAAATCTGCCGTTTCGCATGTAGCCCTCTCTCCTCCTCCCTTGCCCCAATTTCCTCCTAAATCTGGACTCGGGCAATGACACATGTTACAAATGACGCCTTACGATCCAGGCT
Source organism: Tinamus guttatus (assembly GCF_000705375.1). Next base: position 68,068 of record NW_010584402.1, on the reverse strand, counting down.
CCGAGCGTCCCCATTCAGCACCGCTGCCCTAGAGCCATTTGCACAAAGTAAATTTTGGCTGACGCCCTGTATTTTTTTTCGCCTGCATCCCAAGGCTGATGACTCCGGCAGTGATTCAGGAATCGCTTCCTTTCGGAATTAAGACAAGTTAAAGTATAAGTGATTTTGCTGTACATACTTTATTGGCTGTTGCTCATATGAACGTTACAGTCACCGAGGGCCGGCTGAAGGGGTAGGGCTCCCTGACTTGGGGGACGTTCCCAGATACAGCCTCGTTTTTAAGGTTGCACTGAGATTTCCTTCGCAAACGTGACTGGCATTTGTCTGTCCCGCACTTCACTTATGAAGTATAAGCCCTAAATCTGACACCATCTTTTTTTCTTTTTCTTTTTTTTTTTTTCCTAGAGAACAAATGATTTTTTCAGCTAGCGATAGTTATGAGAGGAGCTTCCAAAAACAGCTTTTTTTGGAAACATTGCAGTGTTTTCCAAGCACAACAGTATCCTCTCAAAGTCATGTTCAAGTAACTTTGCAGATGCCATTTAGTGCAAATATTGCCCTTCTGTCTGTTTGCTGAAGGTCTGGGCCATGGTGTGACATTCCTGGCTATCCGGTTATCAAGGGGGCTGAGGAATTTCTGGGCTAGGGAGGATTAGAGGTAGCTGAGAATGCAAAAGTGCAGTGAAGAATAAGGAGTATGGAGTGACTTGGTGACTTCCTCCCATACTTTTGTTGGTGGCCTTTTGTGCATTAATACTTGCTCAACACTAAGTGTTTCGTGGAATGCCTTTTCTGTGAGCCGCAAGTGCAGATGGCCCTGACAAGGAGCTGCTGTATCAACTGCTCCTTGAGTCACTGCTTAAATATGGAGAGATTTCCTCCCGCCGTAGCAGCCCCTTTGTTGCAAGTGCCTTTGGTTGCTCTGCAGGAACCTCGGGGATAACGCCATCCGCTCCGTGCAAGCAGACGCCTTCGCCAGGATGAAGAGCCTGCGGCAGCTGTAAGTTGTTGGAGAGCGCGCCCCACGCGAGAGGCAGGGATCCCTCTTGCCCTGGACGTGAGCAGCAGCACGTTGTTTCCAGTGGGGTGTTATTCACATTACAGCTCAATTATTTCCTCCTCTCCCCTGTCCTCCTCTGCGGGGTATTTTTACACATATGTAGATGTCAGGGGAACATCTTGCATTTAATAGTGACTGAAATTAGATCATTGGAACAGGTTCTTCCAGCAGGTTTGCATCTGTGCAAGTATTCATCTCCGCTCAGGAAGTCCAGCCCTGGTCTTGTTAGCCCTCTCTCCCTCTCACACTTTGACTGATTTAATTCCCAGGGGCCCATCTGCTCCTCTGCTGTACCTATGTTTAGGGTTCACACGCAGTACTGACATTTCAGTGATAAGCACCATTTGAACTGCATCCACTTGTCATCCAGCCTCCTGGTATAAAAATATGAGTGTGTTATCAGAGCTACTGCTTGTGCTCCAGGCTGGGGCTCTGCACTGTTATCAGACACTGTTTCCAGCCCTGCCTGGTTTCCTTTTCTCCTCTTCTCCATAAATATTTAATCCACTGTCTGTGCATTACTGCACACTGGACCGGTGCACCAGGCCTGTGGAGCAAGAATTCCCTCACTTGGTGCCTGGGCCCCGTTCAGGCTCTTTTTGCTGACTCCAGAGATAGGAATCGAGGGTCCATGTCAGCGATGCTGTTTTTTCCTTCCCTCCTTCCCTTTTTTCCTGGCTAGTTTCAGACTTGTAGATTTCCTAAGGTTTTCAGGTAGAAAAATGGGAGATTCACATCCTCCCATAAAACAGTGCTGGAACTGGGATTCTGCTGAGCTCTTGCTATCCTGCTCTTGTACAGCTTGCAGTATTGCAGAGTGGGGCTTCTCTGCCAGTGACCTTTTTCCCACAGTCTCTGAGGCCTCTCTCATTCAATTTTAGGGATCCGACTGGATTTTCGAGTTTTTTTTGGACGAAACCATACCATAGCCTGAATTCCCTGTTGATGTATACTTGCAGTTCTTCCCTGGCTTCAGAGCTATGCTGAGACACTGTTTGGCCCTGCATATTTAAACAAAACAAAAAGTCCTGAGGCTCCCATTTATCTTGCCCCTTTTTCAAAGCTCTTTTCTAAACAGAAGGTGCTAAGTTACTAGTAGGATGCTGATAAATATTTTTTTGTTTTGCTTTCAAAATTAGTCACTGTTTGTATTGGGCTTACACAAATGCTTTTGGTCATTTCCCCTTCACTGTTTCTGTACTGGTAGTTAACCAATAAACACAACATCTGTTATCCCTCTTATGGCTGCTTGTTTGCTAACACATACCCTGGAGAAGGAGGGCAGGGCCTTGTCCATGGCCTCCCTTGTTGCTGGCCACTGAGGTAGCCAAAGGTCCTAGGGAAGAACTTGGCATCCTCCCAGGGTTCAGGAATTAAGTCCTGACTTGAGTCCTCACCAAAGACACCCAGTCCTGCAGGGGCAGAGAAGGACAAGTGCAGTAACTGGATGTGAGAAATTGAAGCAGCACACGTGGGTTTTGGTGTGCCTCTGCTGCACGTGTCCTCTGCGGACAACCTACCTCAGTTTCCCTCACGTAAGCCAGGAGTGACCTTGCTTATCTGCTCCTCGGGATCGCTGTAGAAGTTCGGTAATTATAAGGCGCCAGGAAGTGTCACTGGAGTAGGTTGCTCTGCATGGAGATGAAATGCTGTTTGAGCGTGTGACATATTTAGCACCATTAGTTTTGTGCCTAGAGGACAACCCTGCAGTCCTCTGTTCCTTCCCCCCATGCTGGGAGGAAGGAATGTGAATAACTTGAAAGGGCTCTGAACTTTGCAGCGCGCTCTCTTCACAGGAGTCACAGCAGCCTTGTCTTGGTTTTGTTTCCCTGCAGCCACATAAACAGCGACAGCTTCCTCTGCGACTGCCAGCTGAAATGGTTGCCCCCGTGGTTAGTTGAGAAGGAGCTGCAAGCCTTCGTGGTGGCCACCTGCGCCCATCCTGAGTCCCTGAAGAGCAAGAGCATTTTTGCTGTGCTGCCAGAAAGTTTTGTGTGTGGTAAGTCTTGCCTTTGTGTTTTGAGGTTGTATGAAGGGCAGGACTCACTTGGGAAACATTTTCTTTGACTACTAGCATGTTATTACGAGGCAGTTTCTGTTTTGTTTTGTTATTCAATGGGATCAAAGCAAGCCCAAGCCTACATTTTAAAAATTTGTCATTGGCTACAATTTATTTCCCACCAAAACCACACAGCGCATTGCTTGCATCTAGGATATTCCTTACAGGGCTCCCTGAGTATTAAATCAAAAGGGACTAATGGTTGTTCCAGTTCCAGATTGGGCTGCACAGCTGCACAGAGACTTCCGCAGTCCTCTCCGTTTGATATTACCAGGCCTGCAGCTATAAATTTGTCACCCTGCAGCATTATGAGCTTGTGCTGTGGCTTTTTGTTCATCATTCATCCTTTCTCCCTCCTGGAAACAAGAACAAAGGGTTAAAAAAAAGAGTAGAAGAGGATCTCTCCATTGCAGCCTCTTTGACTGGGCCAGTAGTGTATTACGTAGGAACAAGCAACAGTTGCATTTTGCAATCTTATTTTTTCTCCTATCACTGTTCTTACAGGCAGACAGCAGCTACAGCTGTTTTCCCACTTAACCTCACTGCAGTTGTTTCTGCACTTGAGCTGTGGTTGCCAAACAGCTTTACTAAATACCCAACACATACAAACTTACACCACTTTCCATGTAACAAAAAGAAGCATAAATGATGCGAGGAAGCCAAAGTTGTGTTGCTTGTGCATCCAGCTCTGGGGCAGAATGAAGGTCTGGTTTTAGAAGCTCTGTCTTGTCATGCCAGGCATAGATTCCAAGTGGAGCAGCATTTGGCTGTTGGAGGGAACCCAAATGTGCCTCTGAAGCACCCTTTAATTTAGCTGAATGCATGACTTACACTAAGAACTGAGCAAAAAGTTTGCTGCAGCTGCTGTCCCACATCCCAGGGCTGCCTAGGTGGCCTCCCTCTGAGTGAGTCTGGGGAGGGCTGGAAGAAGAGATCCCCACAGCAGCATCCCAAAATGAAGACAGCTTTGCTCCTCCGAAGCCTGCCAAGTCCTCCAGGCACTAATACGCCTGGTTCCAGAGGACTGGCTGTTTAATTAAACCTTAGTCAAATATTAAATTACACCATTTGTAGAAATCCAATAAATTAATCTGCTTGGAACCCTGCTAAAAACAACAATCTTCCTGGGCAGAGAGGGCGTGCAAAGCTTTCCACCCTGCGTGGGTGACAGGCAAATGCAGCTGCTGCTGCGCTGCGGCGCACGCTGCGGTACCCTGTGCATGAGCAGCCACTCCTAGAAGGTGAAAAAGTGCACTGCAGCCTCTTGCATGAGGTGTCCTGCCTCCTCCTTCAGGCTGCTGCAGGTCTGCAGGCAAAGCTCTAAGTTGACAGGACTGCTCTTGACGCATGGGTCACACAGGGAAGGGTATTTTCTTTAGTACTTTTTGAGGCCCCAGTTCAATGGCACAATCCAGTTGTGTAAGGCACCAGGTAGATCATACACTGCACATCTGCACTCCTAGTCCTGATGACTCCCTTGAGTGCAGATAAGCTCATTTAAAATAAATAGGCTTAGATTAGTTCATCCTCACAATGCTGGACTAACTATGCCTGTTTCTTTTTTGTTGTTTTCTCTCTCAGATGATTTCCCCAAGCCCCAAATCATCATCCAGCCTGAGACGACGGTGGCAGTCCTTGGGAAGGACATCCGCTTCACCTGCTCCGCTGCCAGCAGCAGCAGCTCCCCCATGATGTTTGCGTGGAAAAAGGACAACGAGGTGCTGCGCAACGCGGAGATCGAGAACTTTGCGCACGTGCGGGCGAAGGACGGCGAGGTGATGGAGTACACCACCATCCTGCACCTCCGGCACGTCACCTTCACCCACGAGGGACGCTACCAGTGCGTCATCACCAACCACTTCGGCTCGACCTACTCCAACAAGGCCCGGCTCACTGTTAATGGTTAGTAGAAAGTTGCTCTCTAGTTCGGTTCGTGCAATTCCCGGCGAACCCGTTTTTGGCAGGCACTCTCTCCTCAGGGTCTGCTCCTGGTGATGAAGAGCTCTAGCCTCTTCACACTTCATTCTCAGGGCATTCTAGGAAAGGCCAAGTGATGAGCACGTGCCAGCCTTGGGATGGCTGCTGTGCCGCCAAGCACCTGAGCAAGTTGTCCCAAGCATGAGTCGTTCCAGGTTAATCAGAAGACAATTAGCTTCAATCCCAGCTTGGATGATCCCAAGTGGGGGTGTCCTGGGCACTACAGACATGTCTGTGCTATGGAAATACAGGGTCTGTCCCCAACAGCTTGGCTGTATGTTGCAAAAGCAGCTTTCTGTCCTGTGGGTAATTGTCATGGCCATCTTCGTCTAGGAAAATAAGCACGTACAACTGACCAGAGATGGTACCTTCTCCAGGGAATTGCTCATCCCTTTTTCTTGTCTTTCTCTCTCAGTGTTGCCTTCGTTCACCAAAACTCCCCAGAACGTCACCAGCCGGACGGGGGCCATGGTGCGGCTGGCCCGCGGCCGGGGCCCCCCCCCCGCCGCAGATCGCCTGGCAGAAGGACGGCGGCACCGACTTCCCCGCGGCGCGCGAGCGCCGCATGCACATCATGCCCGACGACGACTTCTTGTTCATCATGGATGTGAAGATAGAAGACACGGGCGTCTACAGCTGCACAGCGCAGAACTTCGCAGGGTCTGTGCTTGCGAACGCCACCCTGACTGTGCTGGGTAAGGTGCCGTGGCTCCTCTGGGAGAAACCAGAAGTGAGAACGGGAAGGCAGTGCTGCTCAGGCTCCTTGGCAGTTGTAGATACCCAAATGGGACAAGGAGTCCGTGTTCTGCTTTAGCTTCGTTTCATTCTTTTACACTGTGGCTAACTAATCAAAAATACCCTGCTAATTAAAAAAAGGAGTTGGGAGTCACGTTCCCTTGTCTGCCAGGGAAACCCCTCTAACTATGCTATTTCCTGCCTGGGAAAATCACTCAGAAGGAAATTGCACTCCACCTCTCTTGCCCACCCAGATTATTGATGCGTGTCAGCCGTTACCCCTGTCCTAGGTGTTTCTGTGGTCGGAAGAGGCAGCCTTGGTTGTGTGTGTTTAGACTTGTGAGTCTCAACCATTGCAGTGTGAGGCCACCAGTCCCCTGGGCACATGGCCGTGCAGTGCACTGCACTGTGTTTGTCTGCAGCAACATCAGGTTTACTTTATAATAAAGAAAACATAACAGAAGTCTGCTACCGCGCTGTCCCCAGGAACTGATTTCTGCATTTATTCCCCTGCAGAGACACCGTCCTTGATTCATCCCCTGGAAGACCACGTGGTGTCCGTGGGCGAGACGGTGGCTCTGCAGTGCAAAGCCGCAGGGAGCCCATCTCCCCGCATCACCTGGCTGAAGGGCGACCAGCCCCTGGTCATGACAGAAAGGCATCACTTTACCCCTGGCAACCAGCTGCTGATCATTAGGAATGTTGTCTTGGAGGACGCGGGGAAGTACATGTGTGAGATGTCCAACACGGTCGGGACAGAGCGCGCGCACAGCCACGTGAGCATCCTGCAGTCTCTTGGCTGCAGGAAGGACCGCACCACGGTGGGGATCATCACCATTGCAGTGGTGTGCAGCATCGTGCTCACCTCCCTGGTCTGGGTCTGCATCATCTACCAAACCAGGAAGAAGAGTGAAGAATACAGTGTCACCAACACAGGTAGGTCTATCTCCTGTTAAGGTTCTCTCACACCTTTTGGGCTATGAGACTTCCTTTTTCAGGTAGCCACAATCATGCTAGGAGGGCAGTTGGCTTATTTCAGTGGTTCTCTGGACTCAGAAAGTCAGAACCACCCTTGAGTTGCTGTTGAAGCATGATCAGAGCTGCCTTTCTCCCTCGGCTGGCTCCTCAGCAAGGTCTTGTTCCCCCGGCAGTAGCCCCCGCCTTTGCCTCGCTACTTCGCTTTTCCCTGACTGCGAGTGGTTGCTCTTGAGCCAGTCCATGTTATGGCCTTGGTCCTGGGAGCCTGCATTGGGAATCTGTCTTCTCAGAGACTTTGTAATCAAAACACAGAAACATAAAACTTGGAAGCAAGCAGCCCCTTTTCCTGTTGACTCTGAGAGCTGCTATAACTGCACTGATGAGTGACATTCCTCAGTTCTTCGGGAAGGAGATGAGTTTGTTGCTTCCTGCTTCAGAAGGGAATAATTTGTTGCTGAACTCAGTGTTGCGGTGAAAGTGAACTCTGCTTCCCTCAGCATTCTACAGGCTCTGGACAAAAGTATGGAAGAAGGAGCCTGGGGCCTTCCTGCTCTTCTGGGATTTACAGCCTTCCTATATCATTCTTAGTATTAGGTATGGTGCAACATAGGATTTCAAGTCAGTATCCTAGAGAGGAAGTCTTGGCTGCCATATAACTGGTGCAATCTATATGTGGAAATCTTTACCTTTTTTTTAATCTCCATCTTGCACATATATTAAAAAATTACTTCTGAAAATCTAAGGTTCCATGCCCAGAGTAATGGCATTTCACTGTGTTTGTTGACAACTTGGGAGACAGATGGAGACTGCCCCACATAGCATGGAGAAAGCCACAGGCCTGAGCCCCATGGCTTAGACTGTTCTGCTTAAGTGGATTGAAGCTGCTGTTCTCCAGAAATCTGCCACTTGTCACTTTGGGAAATGATGGTCTTGGTTTAAATCGGGTGCCCTGAATTTCAGGGGTAAAGGAAGGATTTACTTGTTCTGAACAGACCATTCTGCCTCCACATACCTCGTCCTGACCATGCCAAATGCAAATATCCAAAATGGTCTATCAATCAGCAGCAAATCTTACAGCCTTAGAGGAGGATTTAAAAACCAGAGGGAGGGCATGAAACTTCTAGGAACATGGGGCACTTAGTTTGCTCAAATCCAATTTGTTCAATTAATGGAATATCATCATTTATCCAAGTGCTCCCACATCCCTTGTGAAAATGAGCGCTAGATGCATTTGGAAGCAGAAGTGTTAACCCCCCGCTGTTCCTCTCTCCTGCCGTTGCTCTAGACGAGACCATCGTCCCTCCCGACGTGCCGAGCTACTTGTCCTCCCAGGGGACTCTCTCGGATCGGCAGGAAACAGTCCTGCGCGTGGACAACCAGCAGCCCAACGGGCACATCGACAGCAACGGTGAGAGCCACTCCAGTTACTTTTGTAACACTGTACCCAGACTTGATACCAGGAGGGAGGAATCACTGTACAAAATGCTTCGGTGCCTCTTCCAGGCACTGAAAGCTCCTCACAGTGCAGTGCTCCAGCTGCTGCATTTGTGCAGAGCACGGCTCTGTCCTTCGCTTTACAGAGCTGCCTTCTCCCACTGCTAACAGCATTTAGGCAAGCAGACTACTTCAGGAGTGCCTCAGTCGGGCCCTAAGGAGTATTTTTTTGCTAATTTTTGGATTACTACTTTGGCACCAGAGTTATCCACAGTTAAACTCTACTACAAAATACATTAGCATGGCCAGTCCCTGCCTTCAGGCTTAGAAATTAAATGCTGGGATTTTGCAGTATTTAATCACAGCACCTTAAGAAGGAAAAGTTAAGCATTCTGAACTAAGATTCTTCTGAGATTATAGAGCATTTATTTTGTTAAACATTAGCTTAAAATTATCTTTTTATCTCCATTGCTATTTTTCTCCTTTACATATCTTTACCGTAAAAATAAGACTTATCAGGTCATTCAGCTGAGAGAGCAGATGGTTGTAATCTTAACCCAGCTGGTTCATTTGCTACAGGTATGTGTCAGACTGATGCTGGAAGGTGTCCAGATGTTGAAGCTCCCACTGTCGGCTGCAGACAGCCCAAGTTGTGTCTCGGCTATAATAAAGACACTTGGAAAACTGAGGACATGGCTGATGGAATGTTTGTTCCAGATAAGACAGGTACAAAAGCCATTAATTTGGAAAGGTATTTCACGTTTGTGTAGATCAGAAAGCCCTCCAACTCAGACAGCATTAAGACGAGAAATTGTTACCTTAAGAAAAAAGCCCTGAATGATTCTCAGGTGTGAGTACAGTAAATTTACTCTCTCCTGCTTGCTTTGATCCTCTATCCATCTTGGATGGTTTGAATTCAAGGAACTGTCAGAAAGAGGCAGGCTAAGGCTTATGATAACCATTGCTTGCAGCTGGCTGCTCACTGCTGTATTTCGAGCTGTTCTAAAATGTGAGAGTACTTTCACGCTGCAAGTGCTATATGGTTTGTGATCTTTAAAAAGGGTCTGTCAACTTCAAAGCTCGACTTTTTTATTTCTTTTTAATTTAGAAGTTGTTTTGGGCAGTCCACCTGCTTCTCCTTGTTGCCAGTTTCTTGGGTTTTACACTCATACTTATTTTTAGGATGTGTTCTCTGTTCTCATGCTGTGCTGTAAAACCCACAGAAAAATGGCCAGTGAAACAGATTTTCTCTCCAGGAGAAACTGTAAACTTGACTAAAGGAGTTCTGTCAAGTGCACAGAGGAAATGAACTCTGAAAACCCAGAAA
>NW_010584402.1:26084-50803 GCF_000705375.1 Tinamus guttatus | reverse complement strand
AGACGAGGAGGTGCAGGGCATCAAGGAGCACCCCTCTGCTGAAGGATGGGAGCCATAGGGCAAAACCTGCACCTTGAAACTTGGGGTACCTGACCCCTGCAACCAGCACAGCTCTTTTTAGGGCAGGGAAGAGCCTCAGGAAAATTCACCTGAAGGCTTTTCTCTCTGTGACCAGCTAGCTCCTCTCTGGGTGAGCAGAGTAACGATGAGAAAGCTAATGGATACTCTTACAAGCAGTTTTCCTTCTGCCCTGGTTGGCAGAACTTTGCCACTGTAATATCTGTGACTTGATATTTTAGGCCAGAAAATCAAGTGCCAAGCCCTCCTTGGGAAAGACACACAAAATTTCAGCTATTATCAAAAACAAGAGGAAAAAAATCACTGCTGGGACTTTTAACTTTAGGCATCTGTCCCTCGGAGGATTTTTCCCTAAAGACACCACATGAGACTCCTGAAGCCTGGAAACTAGCACAAGTGCAGGCCCTTCCCAGCCAGCTCCTCTGGGAAAGGACGAGAAAAGCCTTTCAAGGGAACGAGTACAACAATTTCATTAGTTCTGTGCATAGTATCTGCTTACATCTAATCCTGTCTTTGAGGACCAGAGCAGAAGTCTTTCCTAATAGGTGCTGGATTTCATTCTGTTGCGACCATTCAGAAATTCTGAAATTAGCTCGTCATTCACCTGCTTGTGTGCTGGTCTCCTCCACAACTTACCTTTGCCAACATAATTCTTGTCTTTGCTACGTCTAGAGGTGTGGTGACGGCAGCTGCAAATCCACCTGAGCAAATGAAAACACCAAACACAAGTGAGACATTGTTGATTGAACGTGAGCACAACCCTGCCTTTAATTCCCATGGTTATGGCCAACATTGCTTCATTATTTCTGCCTACAGCTTGTTTCCTCACTTCAGAAAATAGCTGTTCTTGTCAAATGTCTGTAACAGAGAGTGTTTTATTCTTCTGTGTCAACTTACAGAAAAACTGCTCTTTCCTATTAACTGTAAATTTAAACCCTCCTGTTGAGATTTGTGCTCTTTGTCTCTGTACATATATAAGTACAAGAAGACCTTACAACTTAAGGGTAACAGGTTCCATTTTCAACATCTAAGTCAAGGATGACAGAGAGAACCTGCTTGCTTACTTGCAGAGAAAGAAAAATAAGCTTATCATGCTGTGCTCTGTTTGGAGAATTAAAGCCTGACCAACCAACACTGGAAAGGGAATACAAAGAAAGGAGGGAAAGACTCTATGCACATGATGTGTGTGCATTACAGGCCTGCCCACAAGACATATACGGACATATATAGACAGGATTTGCACTTTGAGTGTTAGACCTGGGATTCCATTGCTAGAAAAGACGACAAGCCGGTGTCCAGGACAGGGCTCATCTCCAAGGAGGGAGACTGGCTCGTTTGCTGAATGCAACAACCTGGAGCTGCCCAAAAGTCTTGAAACTGTCCCAAGCCTGCGGCCACGAGCTCCCACAAGTGTCATCCTCTGCCCGCAGGCATTTTTATTGTCTGTAATCGCTCCCAAACGTCACCCTCGGAGCTCTCTGCCTTCCCTCGGAGCAGCCAGCTCAGCTGTGGCTTTCCCACTGAAAGCCAGAAATCCCAGCCTGGTCCCTGTGCACGTCTCACCCATAAATTTGCTTATTTCTCCATATTTTAACCCTGTGGCTACAGCTACGGCCTCTCATGCTACTTAGGGACTAGGCTGGCTGTTTTTTCTCCCTTTGCCTTATTTCCCCCATCTTAAAATTAACTCTAAACCTTCTCTCCTTCTTTTAAACATTCACATTCTGGAAGAGGTGAAAAGAAGGAAACAGTTAAAATGTCGGAGCAGCAGAGAAATGAGTGAAGATCTGGGAAGAAGAAGGGAAGACAAGAAAGAGAGATTTGTTTCGAGTCACTCGTTTCTTCCCTTCTTTTCTTCTCTGAAGCTTGTAGAGATCCTGTATCTCCTAGACTGAGGAAAGAAGCGGCTCCAAAAGCTGAGGCCCACACAGTACCCAGGGAATATGCTAAAAATAATCGCTCTTCTGTTCCAAGTTTTATGGAATGCAGAAAAATTGATCTCCCTTCTCTTAGGATGGGAGATTTTTTTTAAAATCAGTAAAGTAATGAAAAAAAAATTCATCTTCTCCACTAGCTTGTGTTTTGCCTGCATCAACCTCCTTCAGCCTTTAAAATAACTTTAAAATACTGAAATCCAGACTTCTGTCAGAAAGGCGGCTGGTCCAGCTGGCACCCTGTCTTGACTCCCAAGGATAATTAAGGAACATCCATGACAATTTAGGACATGTAGGAAGGCAAAGATGCTACTCCTGGATCTCCAACAAGAATGCAGGGAAGAGGAGTCACCCAAGGGCCCAGGCTTGACCCACTGGTTTCACTTTGCCAGAAGCTTTCTAGCAGTGACACCTCACAAAAAAAAGAAAATGTAGAAAAACGGGTTGTACACAAGAAGCCAACACAAAATCCCAATTCCAGACCATTCTTGGACCTCACTGAAGGTCAAAATTCTTTTCAGTGTCAGCCAGTTTTTGACAAAATGACCCAAAGGCTTTGAGAGAATGATCTGGTTAGTGATGTATTTTTAGAGTAGTGAAAATAATCTCCACGGAAAATAGTGGATTTACAAGTTTGGACATAGAAGCCTTTCCTTTGCTCACAGAACATGATAAAATTGAACAGTGACCCACATGGCTGTTAGTCCTGTATCAAGCAGAGATCTCAATGCATCACTCAGCTAGAGAGTTGACAGTAACACTTTAGTAAGACCAACTTATTTTCCTTATCGGATCCTGGCAAATTTTTAAGGCATTCAGTCCTAGGAGTTTCTTACTGGCAGAAGATTCAATCTTGGCTGATAGAAGGATTAGAAAAAGTACAATTTATTCTGATACAATGTTCCCAAACATTCTTATCTGAAAGGTTTAATCAAGGCTGATTAGGTTTTCATTTTTCCCAGCTAATATCTGGATCTTTCAAGCTCTTCTGCTGTTAATGTTTCAGTGTTTCTTTTTCTGTCACTGGGAAGTACAAAACTTTCAATCAATTTAGAGTGACAACAGCAGCCATAAACAGCTTCATAAGCACAAAAAGCAGCACGATAGTGACTAAATTAAATGCAAGATTGAATTTGCTTGACAAAAACACAAGCTTAAAACCAGCACTTATTGACAACTATGTTTTACTGAAGACAATGAGCTTGAGAAAAATAATCTCCTCCATCCTTAACCCGCATGTCGAAGGTGATTTTAGACAGACCACCTTGACTTTATTGCACACATAGCCAAGAACAGGCTACAGCTTGTGAAGTGCTGTTGAGTCCCACCTGCTTTAAGCAGGTAAAGGAACTTGACATAATGTGACTGATCCTATTCATCACATTAATGAAACAGAGTCTAATCATTCAAAACAGGAGGGTGTGCTCTGGGTTGGCCAATCCACAGGAGGCCAACAGATCTGCTTTAAAAGCTCTGCCACTTATCTAGGCCAATCCTGCCATCGCCGACTCCTCCAAGAGCTGGACTCTGCCCAACTCCACATCTAGGAAAACCAGGTATCAAAGTATCAGGGAGGGAGGGAAGGATCAGCCACATCCAACCATACATCCCTAATCACTCTGGCTGCTCCGAAGAGTTGAATAAAGAAAAGCCTGTGCCCAGATGCCCTGACTCACTCTTGGAGAAGGCTCCCTTCTTTCCCTTGTCCTAGAAGGACCTAGGGGTGACTCCATCTCTGTGGGTTGGCATAACGATGGATTTGCGTGCAGGGAGAAAGCTCTTGGCTTGCTGATACTTCTAGTAGAATGACAAGCTCCTCTAACGGGAAGAGAGAGCCTCACAACGTATTTAAAAATCCATTACCTGCCTCCCAAGAAGTTACATGGGCAACTCTATTCACGCATGTCATCTGTGCATACTTCCCCAGTGACTGATTCCTGATGAAAGTGAGAGCAATTTCCTTTCATTGGGCACTAACCACAAAAATTCTTGAAGACTTGGATATTCTCCTAGTTTACTACTGGCATTTTTTACACTTTCTAGCTGTCATATTTGAATAAAAATGGAGAAACATCTGAACAGAGTGGAATTCTCCACTTGAGAACCATGTATTACCCTAGGTTCTAGCAGTAAGGTGGCTGCCTGCACAATTTGCTGATGCTATAGCAAAATACGTCACTGGTCCTTTTAAGCACTCCTCAAATGAGATCCTAGGAGGGAGGAAGGCAAGTTCCTCTTCATCCTGCATCTTCTCTTTCCTCACCACCTTGCTTTTTCTCACCCAGTCTAAAGGCCTTAGGGAACCTTTCTGGCCAGAAAACACAAGGGTTTCTCCCAAATCTGACTTTACATCCAGCTTGTTCCAATACCTTTCTCAAACAGAGGCCTTATGCAGGTTAGAGCAAAGCGTATTTCAAAAGATACAAACTTGTATTGGACTACTCAAATGTTTTGGTTTGAATCAGCTTACTTAGATAAAGCTAAAAAAAATTAACAACAATAAATAAAACTGTATCATTGCTTGTCTTTATTACTGTTTTCTGTACTATCTGAAGGTTCCCCAGGACAGATTTTTAGGGCTGAATGCCAAATTAAGATTGAAAAACTGAATAACGCTACCCTACTAAACCACACAGTATTCTCTTTTACTGCTTTTTTTTTCTTCCAGAATCTCAGATGCTCTTTTTCAGACATCTTCACTTAATCAGTTCTTATTTAAAATTGTATGCTATTGATATTACATTAACTTTTAAGGAGAATTTTATCCCGCACCTTTATGACTGCAGGAATAACTCCTCACAGTGATAGAGCAAAGTCACCCAGGGAAGCAGCTCTCCAGATCTGAGCAGAGTCCCAAGAAATGAAGCACTTCTCCTCCTGTGAGTTTAACTATTTAGATTTAGAAGCATGGTCCAAGAAGACACCGAAGGGAAATCGTGAAAACGACTCCAAAATTTATTAAGAGCTGTAGAGTTAAAGAGGCTTTTAGACACAGCATGCAATCTTGTCAGAGTTAATTAAATCAAAACAAAAAATGATGGGAAATCTTCTCCGTTAATGTGCAAAAAGCTCTTGTTAGTGCTTTATTATTCACTAGACTTGCACCTCCATTCCCTGTCTGCGACTCTGTCACCACAGAACATAAATTATTAATGTTAGGCCACACGTTCTGGGAGAAAGAGGGCGTCTTTGGTAGGGACAATTTTCAACTGCGTTAAATTGACACTCAGGTTCTTTGACAAGCAGTTGCTGCCCTACTAGTTTAATCAGTAGCCGATGGCAGAATTTCCTTGCCATGGAGCCAGCCCCAAGGAAGACCCCTGCAACCTGCCAAGATGCCTCTCCCAGGACAATCTGCCCCGGTACCGTTCAGGGACAGAATGGACCAGCTGGACTGGCCAAGCCCCAAGAAGGCTGAAGCACCAGATGCAGCCCAAAACACTCCTGGCCCGGCTGCAATACAGGGACACACAGGCCTCGTCTGCCTTGAGCCTGCCAAAACCTCTGCCCAAATCCAGGCTGGTACCCAAACAGCTCAGACATGAGCTCAGACACAACCTTAAAATATGGGTTAAAATATGGCAGAGACCTACCCTTGGGTTCCTCCTTGGATGCCTGCTCGGAAATCTTCCTCTCTCCTAGACTGTTCCAAATGTCTCCATTAGTCAAGACACCAGAAATGATAAAGCTGGACAAAGCCTCCGGGGATTAAATTATTAACAGATGATACAGAGAGGATTCCAAATCTCTAACTGATATTTATGCTCATGTCTACTCTGTTTTTATGAAAAGCCTACAGATTGCATACATATATTTTACACATCTGCACACAACGAGGAAGAGTCAGACCTCTCGGAGCACTTTGGCTCAAGTCACTGCCATTTCACAGGCTTTTGGGATGGAATTCAATATATTGTTGCTTTCTATTCCCTCTCTGCCAAATAATCAATTACGGTTTTGCTAGGAGCTAATGAGCACACACAGACACACACATCTATGTGTGTGCCATACAGGGAGGCCAAACAAGACTTCTCTTTCAGTTTGCTTCAGCTTACGGGCCTGCCCCTCAGGACCCATAATGTATTTTTAGAAAGTCCTGAATTCAAGCAAAGAACACAGGAGAAGATCTTGTCTGTATCCCACTGCTACCACGGTGGCATTTGATAGTATCTGTGTGTTTAAAGGCTGTTTTCTGGGTAATTCCCTTCTCCTTTCAAGGTTTATAATGTGGTGAATTTAAATCATTCTGATGTACACGCACATTTTCTTCACAGGGCACTGGGGGGGCTGAGAGGGAGAGAGGATACAGAAGAGTGTGGTTTGGTTTTTGTTGCCCTTGTTTGAAACTCTAAGTAAACAGTTACTGGTTTTTAACTGTGGATTCCATCTACATGGAAATAACTTATCCACCTCCTCCCCTCAGCAAAGGTGCTGGATGTTTTCAGTGTAAGAGGATGGATGCAGTGCCTGAGTAGATCAATACTGGGCCTGCCTGTCACATATCTGCAGAGGGAGGGAATGGACACAGAAGAGTAAAGTTCCAATCCAAAAATAATTCAGTCTTGAGCGTTTTGAAGCTCTCAGAGGACTCTATGATCTCTAGAGGTCCCTTCCAACCTAAAACCCTCTGTGATTTTGTGCGTGGTTCTGCAAAATGATGGAAGAAGTTAAAAATATTGCTGTTAGGAAGGAAGGAATAGGGAAGGAAAGAATGACAGAAACAAAAACACAATGGATGAAATAAGGAGGGAAGCATATAGAATATATCATCACCAAAGATAACACGATCTACCAAGGAAGACTCCAGTTCTCCAAAGATTTGTGCTCTGGGAATAGCTCCCCGGGAGCCGTGCAGGCCGCAGTGTCTCCCCAGCAGCACCGCGCAGGGGACGTCAGGCCGCCAAGGGCAGCCCAAGGCCTGGCCAAGCTCCGCGCGCGGCCGGGCCTCTGGAAGCCCCTTCTGCAGGATTTCTGCTTCCACGTGAGCAGACACTGCCCAACACCCCTCAAAAAGGCCAGGCACAACTAGCCGGAATCAAGATGTACAGAGAAGGAAAGGGAGACACTGGGCGAGCTTTCCAATCGAGGCGCTAATTGGACTTCAGGAAATTGCTCCTCAAGGCCTTGGGTAAATCAGATAACCTTTGCAGCTCTCTGAACGTGCCTGAGCGCAGGATTTGTATCAATATGACTGCAAAAAGATCACAGTTAAATTAACGATCGCCTATCACACCTGCAGACATGCAGATTCCATTGTAAAGAATTTTAGTCTGGGTTGTTTTGTTTCAAAACAAAAAAAGAACACTCTGCTTCAATCGAAGCGCTCTGATTTTGTTTGCACCATTTAAGGCAGTATAAAATCCAAAAGTAGACTCAATCTTAGGCAGAACAAAAATGCCTTCCCGTTACATAAACTTGGAAAATAGGGCTGGATGAGACTATAAAAGATCATATAATATATCCTCTCCACCCCAAAATAGAATCAATTCTACCTAAACCATTCCTCACAGCTTGTGTGCCTGCTCTATTAAACTGTGTGCAATTAAAGCAATGATTTCTCTCTTAGCATGTGTACTCACAGCGCCTATCAAAATGAAGCCTCGGTAGTTTAATCTCTGTTGGAATTCTGCTGCTATTAATACTTCAATTCCCCATACAGAGCTTATTTTTAAAAAATTACATACAAAGTAATGGATCTGATTTTTTAAGTCATGAAAGAACAAGTTTTGCTTTTGATAATCTCTATTTCTAGAAATGCTATAATTTCTTTTTTAATGGGATTTATTTTTTTCCACATATTCTGTTACTGATTTGGAATCTTAAAAAGTATTTCAGCTCCTTGGGGAAAAGCTCTGGCTATCCCTCTCTGAAGTACTAATCTGCTTTTTCTATTAAGACATTTGAGTGTCTCCTCCCTCTAAGTTGTCAGCTATACTGATGAGTCACTAATTCTTTTTTTGAGTTCTTTCTTTTCTGAAACATCTACAGTAGGCTAAAATCAAGAAAGAAGCCTCCTGAAGAATTCAATTAACTTCTGGGTTGCTTGGTAATAAATAGTGCAGCATTGCATCCTGCCACTCTTTACCCTTGCTCTAGTGTCTGGAGACTGCCCAGATGTTTCGTCCTCTGTTCTTCAGGGGTTTATTTTGATTTTTTTTCTGCTGCGGAAGGCTTTTGCCTTGGGGCTGGTGCTCTCCTGACTCCAGTTAATCTACGCGGCTGTCAGAGCCGTCACATGAAGGGTGAATCACGGCCTGGAGCCCCCGGGGAGCCGCTCGGAGCAGACAGCTGCACAAACCCGCACCCAAGCAGAGATTCCCCTGGATGAGCATTTCACAAATCAACTTTGAAATAATCGCAAAGCCTGACTGACAGGGCCTGGCTTTTTAAATAACAGAAATTTGTCAGAAACAAATTGGTTGTCTTTCAAACAGACACCCTGCTTGAATTTTTTTTTTCTCCCACTTGTCTTTCCTTTTCTGACTTTCCTTCTCCCAAACAACAACTGGATCCGCTTTCTTCTAAACAAACTTGAATTACAAAAGAATGCTGTTCTGCTATACTTAATAGATTTGCACATTTTTCCCTTTCTTCTTTAGTCTTTCTCAGTATAACATATAATCCTTTGCACCTGCAAAAGCTCCACAGACTGCTGACTGCCAAGAATCCACCACGTGACCCTGCTTCCATGACCAGAGATCCTGTGTTTAAAGAGAAAGGAAAATAAAAAGTTATTAAATGTTTGAATCTATCTGATCCCCATGTGAGTTAGCTCCGAGGATGGGAACTTAAGTGAAAAGCTATTTTTGTGGCATTTTTCAGTGATGTAATAAGCGATTTTTCCCAAGGAACTTGTGTACTCAAACAAGCAGATGGAGTGAGAAAGATGTCTGGAACTGAGGAGAGCTTGAAGCAAATTGCTTTCAGGGATTTCATATGTATGTATTTAAGCCTGTGGCCATGCAACTTTGCAAATGTTTTGCGAACTTATTTTCTTTTTGGCAGACAGACCGGTGCAAAGCAGACCACTAGAGGGGTGGGAAGGGGGTCACGCAAAACATCAGTTCAGCCCCGTTGCACCAAACGCTCCCGTCTAGAACGAGGGATTCCTGGCTCCACGACGTGGGAATGCTGTCTGCCCCCCTCCACGCTTCCTAAACCAGCCCCTTTGGCCCCTCCCCCCCCCAAGCCCCATCCTTAGGGAATTACCCTTATTCCTGCCGTTGCAGCGGGGGCAGGCGGGTCTGTGTGGCACTCGGCGTCACTCGGGACCACACACCCTTCTCCCCACGGCTCCCACCCAGCGCGCTCCGAGCCCTCGAACGCGTCATGTCACTCCAGCACGCACGGTTCAAACCGCTAACACCAACCGTGCCGCCTCGAACCAGGCGCTGGGATCACGTCGCACGCAGGGCCGTGAGGCAGACCGGGATCAGCAACCCGCGCCAAGGCTCGCTGGCTACGATGGGGCTTTTTATTACGCCGGCCACGGTCACCTTGTTCTCGCCTCCTCCTCCTCCCACACTTCACTCCCCCTTCCCAGCCTCCTCAAACGCTCAGCCGTGGAAGACCTCTGGAGCAGGGATTTCCATTCTGCTATGTTAAGAGCAGCGCTCAGTGGAAAGGCACGGGCTTCTCTGGCCCTTTGGAGCCCTACCGCAGAGAAATCAATAATTCTACTTTATAGCCGTGGCACTATCTCACTTTTAAAGCTGTTTTATTTCTCTGCTATAAAATCTTCTTGAAAGCAACCCGATACCCGCGCGAGGCTGAGCTCTTGCTCTCGGCCTCCCAACCTGCAGTCTGACCACAGCCCGCGGGCCACGAGGGTTCCTGCCTCCCTGTTTTTGCTGACTCCTCATTTAAGGCACTGTCCTTGCGCCCCGCGCGCTCCAACTTGGCTGGTGCTGATACTTCACTTGAATGTTTTAAAAATCAAACTGCTCAAAAAAACAATGGCCAGCCACAATGATGTTTGGTATCTTGCCACAGCTAAACAGCTGCAGCTCCGCTTTGCTAAAGCACTAAAGGGCTTTCAGTGTCTTTAACGCTAGCCATTCTTTTTCCTGGTGTTTTCAGCATGTGTTGCTATTCTGCTGTCACCCGCAGCAAAAACTGATTTTCATCTCATGAATAAATAAATAAGGACTCACAATTCTTCAAACTCTTAAGTTGCTTTCCTGGAATAACTTACACTCTTTGGACATCCTGTTTTCTTGTAAGTCGCTCCTGCTGTAGGACACGCACATCCCATAGGACAAAGCATGCTATTTTCCAAAGCATCTAAATACTATCGATGCATAAACCCCACTTTCAAAGCCCACTCTCCTAAAACTTAAGGTGCTTAGGAATACTCTAACTGAGTATATTTGGAAATCTCAGTGCTGGGGCCGCTTGGCAGAGAGAGCGCAACTGTATTTTTTAATTAAAAAAATATTCCCGAGTATGTCTACATCTACAAGTAGAGCCTGGGATTCAGCACAGTTATTTTTGTTATGCAAAAACCACCATGGAGGATCTGCTGGAGGACTGACAGGAGAGCTAGAACATTGATGCAGACTTCTGTGGCTTTGCCAGAAGCCCAGCCTGGCCTTAGGCAGTCTCAAGAGGGTTTATCTTAATGGCATTGCCCAAAGAAGCAAAAGGTCACTCCTAGTTGTTGGCACAGGGCTCCTAACTCTAGCTGCTGATAGAACTTGATTTCCTGGCTGCACAAAGCGCCTTTGCCAAGCAAGGCAAACCGATGAATCCCCTTCTGCTCAGCCCGCCAACTGACAGCAGGTAATACAAGAGTCATGCAAGGATGGAAAATTGTTTAGAAGGGTGGAGTTAGGAACAGTTCAATTAAATTATAAATTAGGCAAAAGGAGAACTGAGGCTGGAGAACAGGAAGAAAATTCCCCAACAGTGAGGTCTATTGGACTGTGGAACCAGCCTCCCCAGGGAAGAGAGGAAAACCCTCTCCTTTGAGTCATTTAAAAATAGACTGGAGAAGGCACTCGAGATCGTTCTGCAGGGAATCATCCTGCCTTGGCAGGGACCGGCTGGGATGACCTCATGCATTTCTTTCCATCTCTGATTTCGGTGATTCACTCGGAGTTCCAGACCTGAACATGCGAAGCAGAGACGAGGGCAACGAGCGCAGCAGCGCGGGAGGAGGAGGAACCAAAAGGAACGAGAGCCACGGGGCCAAGAGGACAAGCAAGTCCCTGGCCCACGTTCTTCCTAACCGCACTCGTGCCGCGGGCCAAGTTGACGTGTTGAAGGTCACACGTGTTTTCTCTTGCAGCCAATGGACCCACTAACGGACAGGTCTTTACAGCAAGCTGGGCTTTGTCTTTAAGCACAGAAGCTACTGCAGGCTTGAGAACGCAGGTGAACACTAGAGCCTTGTTCCTGAGCAGAAACACATGGTTATCACCCATCCTCAAACACCGACTTTGCTGGAGATCCGCTCGGTCCCGGCTCTGGGGCCCTGGACGCTGCAGCCGCTCGGAGCAGCATTCCCTCCGCGCGCCCTGTCCTGGCAGGGCCGGAGGGATCCAGGGCGACGTGCCGAGGTCCCGGGGCAGATCAGTGCCAGTGCGAGGATGGGAGCCCGTGTTTCGCCGCTCCCCGCGCAGAGCCCTATGCAGAGGTGCCTGCCCAAGCGCTGCAATCACCCGGCTGCTTCTCCACGTCTCTCTGAGCATGACAGGGAATTCTTAGCAACGTAATTGCCAGTTTAATCTGCCTGGTTCCCCCCTCCTCACAAACGGTCCCCACCTGATTACACCAGGCTTGGTTTAAGGAGCAGCATGAGATAATGAGACGTTTTCTGGGCACTGCCCGTCCGCGCTAGTATCGGCAGCCGCGGAAAGCGAGACGGCAGCGAGCGCCGCACATGAAAGCGGGCGGCCATGCCAAGCCCGTGTCATGTGTATTCTATTAAGCCGAAGGCTGAATAGAAGACTTTGTTTCCCACTTCAAAGGACCCCATCCCAATCTCTCGCTCTTCCCTTATGAATAACAAATTGGAAATAAATCTTCTGGCTGAAGCGCATGGAAACTTGTACAGTTGGGGCCCTCTGCAGCTTCCCAGCTCAATCACATGCTAATTTTTTTTGTAAACACTCCTATGTGATATATATGTAAAACTCACCGTGCATTGCTGCACCATGTAAAGCAATACAGCGAGTGCGTCCCCAAGGGGTCGGGCACAGCAGGAAGCCTCGACACAGACTTCCAAGTATTCACAGGGACAGCATTTGCAAGAAGAGTTCAGCTTTATATGTAGGTAGCAAAAGAAAAGTCAACTTTTCTTTCTCCTTCTCCCATCTCATCCCACAGACTTTTGCCCTCTATTTCTCATCACAACCACTATTTAGCTCTTTTAATTTGAGAATAAAGGCACCTGGACACCACACTTTCCTCAGCAGAAGCCGTCTTGGACTAGTCAGTGTTAGGATATATTAAAAGCCTTTCAATCTCTAAATAACAAAGAAAAAAAAAAGAAAATATTCTCTCTTTTAAATATGGGAGGAATTTATGGTGCCCACGGGAGCATGGCACCGACGAGGCTCCACATGTTGAGGACAGCTGGACTCAAGCTGACCAGTAATTTTTTACTAGTTCACATAACTTCTTACCTATGTGCCTGCCACCTTTGCTTTACATCTGAGCTCACCTTTTGGCTTCGTGCTTAAAGCCCAGCGGGCTCTTCGTGCATATGTTCAGGAGCCCAGGGCTATGGGGACACTGGAAAGCGCAACACTCCCATCCCGCTCGCACTTGATGACCAAGCCAACATCCCAAAACTGCAAGAAGCATCACAGGGAAGGAGACACCTCCAAGGCAGATGCCTTATTATTCTTCAGCCATTAAAAGACAAGCAGGGCTCATGGCATACTCCAAATCTTAGGTCTGCAGCTGAGTAAATATTACAATTCATCCAATGATAAGCATCGGTAGTATTTCTATGCACCCCTCTGTTCCAGGCAGTGTTCAACTTCATGATAACAGAGAGTGGGGAAAAAAAAAAACTTTCTGAATTAATCATATTGATTTGTATGTATGCATAATCCTGCAGACTGAGGAAAGAAAAGCATTCTTCATGCTTGCCTTTGCTATGAGGTATTTTACTTGCAACGTGGCATTCTGCATGGCTGGTCCTTACAGATGCATGGCACATTAGCTATAGGAGAAGCAAAAAATTCATAAGCAGATTGCAATTTCTACACATAAAGTGGAAAAGCAATGAGCCAGACATCCTCCCCAGTGAATTGCTACGTGCATATGTGCAGCATATGTGCAGCGCATGTGTATATTATCTTGCAGGAAACATGCAAGCCCTAACATGGGAAAAAGTCAGTGATCTAAGTTCACTGTTGACATAAACGTTGAGACTGCTATCACACTAATGGACTTGTGCTCGCTTATGCCAGCAGTGAAATTGGCCCTAGAATTTAAACTCACCCAAATCCCAGATAAATTGAAAGAGAACAAAAGTTGGCCTACATGCAACAGCATATTTTTCATGTTAAAAGCATTTCATTCCCTTTTTCTCCCCATATAATGCTGCATTGATGTCTGCGACTCATTTGAATGTAAATCAAAATGGATGTGCTAAAAGCCTAGTTAAAAAAATTGTCTTCAAACCAGAGTTCTCATGGCAAGACAGAGCACAAAATGCCAGACACTCTCAGCCCCCAGAGCGGAAGGGGCAGTTCTGTGTCCGGGGGAACAAAAGCAATTAAAAAAAATCACTTCTACAGTTAGAACAACTTGCCCTGAGCAGGTGCATTGCTATTACCTGTTAATAAACATGTGCTCCGTGGAGGCACAAGGAAGAATCACACAAGTTTTTAAAAATTCTTCAGCAAGAAGGAAGTATCTGAGACAAACTGGCGAACCCTTTACACTGAACCCTTTACCAAAAACACCCCCAGACATCACTGGCAGGCCCAGCATCTTCCAGCAAACTGCTCCTGTTCCAAACATGATCAAGTGCATCACAATCCAGCCCTGTATCCCCAAACTGCATGAGCCTGTTTCCCTTCTGCCGTTTCAAACGGCGCATTGACGACCCGAGAGCATCTGACTTCTCCAGACGTGCCGGCAGCGCTGTGAGTAATGATCGCATTTGTTTCTTGCTCTTCAGCGCAGATGGCGGAGAGCATTCCTTCGACTGTGCTTAAAAGCTGGGTGAATGACAGTTATTGTGACACTAATAAAGTGAGGGCTGTTTGCTGAACAGCTGTTGGCTACATTGTTCTTTTTGTGAGAAAAATGCGGCCGTTATACTCCAGGAATGCGTGCGCCGCGCGGGCTGCGAGTTGCATCACGCCTCGGAGCGGCGCAGAGCTGGTTTCGCCATACAGCACCCGGCGAATGGCAGACGTGTTAGCCTTATTTCACCATTAGGACTTAATCCTCAGATCAGCCTGATCGGTGCTCAAAGGAGGCGTGAGGAATGGTAAAACACTTATTGCGCCGCTCGCAAGGAAATGGGTTTAGCGCCGGGCCTGGGTTTCATTTGCTATTGACTTGCACGCAGCTGAGCACAGCAGAAAAGAAACACTAGACCAGGAAGAAAGGGACGCTGTCACCTAGCCATAGAGCAGGGAAAGCCATTTTAGGGCCAGTTTGGCTACGTTCCTCTATTTTCTACTTATTCTGTTAAACAGCAACAGGTTTGATTGTAAATTTTAGGAGGGAAATAGCATGTGGTTTATTGTTTCAGTGGTGGAGTTATAAACACATATTACTGCTCAGGACCCCAGCTGCCTGGGCAGAAGAATTCTGTAAATCTTTTGTTCTTATTAACTTTAAAAATCAGGTGCAAGGGGCTCCAAACAAGCTGGAAACGTACTAAGCAGCCCTGGCACAACAAGCCCTAGGGTATGTCTTAAAAGAGCCTCTGCAGTGACAATCACAAGGCAGCCTGAGGCCACCCTCCCACCCAGACATCTTCACATCCTTCAGTGCAAGCCAGGCCACCCAAGGGGCCCCAGGACTAGAACGTCCTGGAGGGGAGAACCAAGGACCAAGCGAATGAGCCCATCACACCCAGCACCTTCGGGTAGGTCTAGAGTCTACCAGCAAGTTTCCCAAGCTCTGTTCATTTCCAACATGGGGGCTTGGGCCTAAGTTCAGTAACGGTTTTCTCTCTGGAGAAAGCATGGAGAGAAACCAGCTTAGGAACAAACGCAGAGACCTCCTGCTCTGACCCAACCACCCTTCTGTCACCACCCCGCGTCACGGAGGAACAGCTGGGCCCGGCCCGTGTCCCTGGCTGCGACGCCCTGATGGCCTCGCAGGGAGGCACCGTGTCTGCACGTTCAGGTGCTTCTCTCAGAGGAACCCTGTGCTTCTCCAGGGCCTTTCGCTGCTACCCCAAGCCAGCTGAGCCACCATACAGTCTCTCACGAGATCTGCCCATGCATCTCAGGGGTCTCTCTCCAACTACTGACTCTGAAGGTGCAACCAAGTACATCTCTCCGTAAAAGCACCTGCTAACCTCAAAGATTTTGAGTTTTGAGCAAACTCATGCCTAAAAACAATGAAAAAGAACTGTGTAGGTGCACAGCAACTGCAGAAAGTCTAAGATCTTTGGGTTTTACCCATCACTGAGAATAAGAGGGCAATTCTGTCTTCATTCAGTGCCAGCTGAGCCAGGTCTTCACCTTCAGTGCATTCAGTCCAAGATTTGTATCCTGCCTTCCAGGAGGGAGGCCAGCCGAGCAGCCCGGTCTGTGACAGCCCTCCCGGAGAGGCTGCATGTGCAAGAGCAGCATTCCTTGGCACACGGTCGGCAGGGTGAAGTCAGCATGACCCTGACATTACATATTCTCAGCAGTGCGCAAGTGTCTCATCTCAGAATTGGACGTGTCTAATGGAAAAGACAAAAGGTTCCCACTATACTAGGTTTGTTTTTCCCTTTTTAAAGAAATAAAACCACCTTATTTTCCAATTATACTTATTTGAGATCTACGTCCTCCTGCCCTATTTGCTTCTTCCCTCCACACTGACTATCAGAGCCTTCTACAGACATATAATACATTGGGTCTGCAAAGAGAGCATTCTCCATTTATGGCTATTTTGGAGTAACTTAATGGCTCTGAAACAGCAGCCAACAGAAAAAATATAAAACTCAAGAGGTCTGAGCCCTGTTTCACCTAAGAGAAGGGCTCATCTTATACAAATCGTTGTGGTTACAAGCACACAGATTTCCAGCTGATTATTTACACTTAACAGTATGAAGACAACACTTTTGAAGAGATGTTGCTGCACTCAAACTAGTCAGTGAGTTCTTGCTCCTCATTTTTCAAAACCCCTACTTTGGGTTTTGAAAACCAAAGGAGTTTGAAAACCCCTAATTTGTTAAACAAACTGATGTCCCACCTTTCACCAAAATCTGCAAACCAGATATTTAATTTTTCTTCCTTCTCAGAAAGGTCTAAAACATACATATATAACATACATAAGAGTTTATTTTTATTAAAATCACCAGCATTTCAATGCTGTTACTTTTTAAGTCGTTGTGATCTAAGAAAAGAGTCACTTCTTGTTAATCACTGAAATACCTGCTTTACCAGCACCCACAGTTTAAGGGATCTTGTAGTTCAGTGATCTCTCCTTTTTCTAACTCACCAGTGTTCAAAGCACCAGTGAGAAGCCCCTGCATGACTCGTACCGCTAGTGATGCTACCAGCCACGTTCTCCCACGATGGGAGATTTTTCATCCTTTTTCATCCTTTTGTTATAATGTCAGGGTAAGACAGTAAGAGCTAGGAGGTTTCTAAGAGCTTAATTCAGCTAAATAAAATGCATCCCACTTTCCTGGCCTGGCTTTGATGTGACAAACTCTGAGCTCTCTCCATGCGCTGAACTGAAGCAATATTGATTTTTGAAGATTTCTACTCTCAGTTCCATATGCAGCAGAATATATTGCAACCGGTCTGTGGAATA
Source organism: Tinamus guttatus (assembly GCF_000705375.1). Next base: position 33,842 of record NW_010584402.1, on the reverse strand, counting down.
AACTTAGCCAATTTGGATTTTTTCACATCTGCACTGACCTCTTTAGATTAAACATGATGTCTCATGCTAGTGACTCACACCCTTAGCAAGCTAAACTCAAACTGCCTTCCTTAAGCCTCTACTTCAAACAATACATCTCACTGCCACGGCCACGGGAACGTTAGTCATAGCAACTTTACATTCTGAAAACAACTTCACAACATTATTTCATGCACTTCTGGAGAGAACACTGCACTTTTTCCCCTTTCACTTGTGCCACCTCGTGCTTCCAGCGCAGGCGCAGCGCTAACACCGAGCGCTCCCGCCAGCAGCGTTTCCAGAAGGCCGATCCCTGGCGCTGGCAGGGAAGCAGATTCCCAATAAGGCAGCCGAAGCTGCCCCGTTATGGGACAATACCCAGATATCACAGCAGGCTGAGCTCGCCAAGGACCTACAGGACCTAGCCAGGCTCGTGTCCGTATTCCACGCTCCTCCTGCCTTCACATTTGAGGGGACAGTTTTTTGGGAGAGCCTTTGCTTTCCATAAACACCAGTGGAGGGCATTGCCCTGGACTCCCACTGAAGTCGCTGGATGCTAAAGCTCAGAGCGTGGGCTCATCCCCCAAGAATGGGGAGACGTGGCCTGAGAAGAGCAGGGCCAGGCAGCTCTGGGGAACTTGCTACCCTCCAACACAAGCCCCAGGGCGATCACAAAACCACCCTCCCGAAGAGCAGCACAAGGTAAGCTGGTCCGTCAGCAGTACCTGTCCTTCCCCGGTGGGTCCTGGTGGAGAGAATCTGCAGGGGTGCTGGAAAGCTGGAAGTATGAGGAAGGAATGAAGCAAAGCCCGTGGCCTCTCAGGGCCAAAGTGCAAAGACCCAGCAACAGCACAGAGCACATGCTGCAGGGCAGCTGGCAGTGAAGGACAAAGTTAACGACTGGCAGCTGTTGGGCATTTGTGGGCAACGAGCCAGAAGGCTCCACCAAGTTCAAGGGAGAAAGCTTCCATGTCACCACAACCATGGCACAGCTTCCACTCTCTGGAAAGCACCACCCTGGATCTGCTCCTCTGGGGAGAGGAGCCCTTGGCTGAGCCTACCCAGGGAGCCGCTATTGCTGCTCCTGCCTCCACCTTCCATCTTGTGAGCAAACAGCCCAGAAAACTCTGCCCTTCCTTTATCCCTTTGCAGCGGGTAACCGGCACCACCATTTAAAGGGAAAAGGGAGGGACTGAGAAATTCCACAACTCCCAACCCAGCCCCTGCCGCTGCATCCCTCGGAGACTGCTCCGTTCAATAGCACCGACTGACACCTTTAAAGGACCTTTCAAACCAGGCATGCAAAGTCCATCAAAATAGGTTGTCAGTGATATACGAAGAGCCTCTCCCTGTCTAAAAAAAAACAGGCTTAGTTTTCTTTCCACCAGTCACAATTCCTGTTACCTTTAAATGCAAAAAACAAAAAACAAAAAACAAAAAAACACCACCACCAACAAAAAACCCACTAAAGTAATATCATGTAATTCAAATGGCTCCCACTCTGCTTCAATCAATAAAATTAGTTAGAGCAGCAAATAAGATTTCTGGCAGGTTGGGGAGTCAAATTTAGCCTGCATGCCACATGTCAAGGTTTAGATGATTCCTGTTATTTTTCCTAATATTCATGCAAAAGACTTCCACATGCACAGGCAGCCTGGGACACACTTGTGGATTCTGCACTGTGTCCTGCAATGTGATAACCAAGCTAGGTAAAATACCCCAGAAAGGCTTTGTGGGACACATAACCCGTTACTATCATTAAAGATAACTTACCTTTAAGGATTCCCAAATCGGAAATTGTACCAGAGAGAAAGGAATCTGGAGAGAGGGTAGGAAAAAAAAGAGAAAAAAAATGTTACCAAAGCAAATGAGGTTGTCATGTTTCTTGACTGGCTAAATTAGGAACAGTTATTGCTCGGTAGTGAACTGCAGCTTATTACATTTACAAATCTTTAAGGACACTTTATGGAAGCTGCCATTAAATGATTGGTTTCACTAAAGCAATTTTACTTTGTTTATCACATTCCCTGCTGAGAGGTTAATGTATCGTTACCAGGGTGGCCTAGAGGAGCAATAAGCAGCATGATCTAGTGCAGGGACGTTCTTGCCTTGACTCCCCGCCAGGAGCCATCAGGATGGTTCAAGCAACACATTCCCAGGGCCAGGAAGAACCATCTTCAGCAACACGCACTCTCACGAGTGATGGGCCTAAAAGTCACTTCTGCTCTGAGCAGGGCTTTGCAAATGGGGCCTCGGCAACAGAGGGAAGGTTATTCGGACATCTCCCAGTGATCTCAGATTAACAAGATCCCTTGAGAAATAAAAGTAGGTTAAAAGCTACCAAGCCCAACCAAAACCCTCAGGAGAAGCTCTGTGGTTCTCCTCACTCATCACCTATAACGAGAGGTGGTTCTGTCCAACGCCAGCCCACACCCCCAGTGAGGCTCACGAGTCCTGCCATGCCCAGCAGCGTCTGTGCATCTGCAGCTCCTTCAGTGCCCTTGCCCTGAGAGAGGCCTCATGACCAACCCTCCTGACACGCGGGAGCAAAGCAAACCCTTCTCCAGCTCTGCAGGCAGCGCAGGGCTAACGTGTAATTAGTCAGTCAGTCACGGTTGAACATGAAGAAAAGGATGAGACAGGGGGACAGCAAGAAGCCATTACTGTTCACGGCTTTGCCTTTTTTTGGAGGTCCCTCCTCCTCCAGTCTCACTCCTAAGTTCTTCTGCCTCTTCCTACTCCTTCCTGCTCCAACAAGGTCTGCCCAAAATCCATCTCTGGTGCTTACCCTCCTTCCAGATCTCCAGCCCTGGTCTCTTCTCAGGGCATGGCACAGAAAGGTGTCCCACGGCAATACCATCCAGAACTGTAACTACATTTGTCTCTTTTTGGCCCCTTGCTAAAAATACTTTTCCCCCACTTCAACAGCCAGTCAGCTCTGATTTTAAACCTCCTTCCAAGTATCTGTTTTCTTCTCTTATCTTCACATCCTCAAACTCGATGCATGTTGGGCCAGATTTTCATTTCTTTGCATTGATTTTGTTGCTTAGTTTTAGAAAGCATAGAGGCACCTTTTGTCCTGAGAACCAGCAGACAATCCAAATGAATCACACTTTGTTAATGCATAAATCTTAAGTCTTCATAACACATGTAATGAAAGATTAAAAATATTCAGTATAAAGGTATGAGCAGGTTTGTAAATCTAAATTCAGGCTATACCAAGGAACTTGGAAATGGTGCCTCTATCCAGCATCACAAGAGTTAAAGGGTATTGTCTGCTTCACTGTGTTGCAACTAATGATTAATAAATGAGTCTATTAAGTTAATCTGTCAGGCAAAACTAAGCGTGACAGACACCTGCCATGGAAAATTTGTTATCTATTCGGGCAGGAAATGGCAGTGAGAAGAAATCAATGTCACTGCTGTACATGGAGCTGACAAACTGAAATCTCAGAGGAAGTTTGTCATCTTGAACAGTATCCCTGGTGGCATCTCAAGCCCCACAATAAAGGTCAAATATGGCTCTTATTTATCAGGGCCTTGAAACTCTAGTGTTGCAATTAAATTTTGTTTTCAATACTGGGTGAAAAAGTCCAGCTATTTGACAGTAATGTGTGGTAATATATTTACGAGAAGATATATATATATCCACATGCTGCTGCATCATTGTTGAACTGGAGTTAAATGGCATGATTTCTTTGCAATATAAAATGAAAGCAACATAATATTCTATTATCTAGGCCAAAAAAGAGGGGGGAAATGAAACAATACCTGCTACATTTGCTTCAAATTTGTTAAAAAGAAAAAAGGAAATGCTCTCTATCCAGCTGTATACCAAATAAAACAAGCTTTCAAGTACACAGTCTCCAAGTGTTGCCCTTCTGTACTTGTGAATGAGGTCCAAGACTATGCAGCTGCTAATAAGGTAACAAGGGGAGCATTTGACACAAACCCCTGGTCATCTCCATTGCTAACTAGCAGCACTCAGTCAAAGAGGAAACTTGTTCACACTGCTCTTTGCTTTTCAGCCCTCGTGGTGCTCGCTTTCCGAAGCCTGCTGAGCAGGAGTCACAGGGTTGGAGGGATGTTATCACTCCCACTTCCCCGGGAGGCCCAGAAGATGCTGCAATGCAGGACCTACCAAAAGCCCTGGCAAGGGTTAGGATGCAGGTCAGTGGGATCTAGGCAGCCACACGTCTCCATCCCCCTGCGGTGTCTGGGACAGGGACCTCAGTTTTCAAGCAAACAATGAAGCACCTTCACTTGCATCCAGAAGTTCCTAACAAGAAATGTTCTCCTAAAATCAAAGCCTCCATCTCAGCCTGCTTGAAAACACCTTGATTTTAAAGAACCACCCATAAAGCAGTCTCATGGGCAGGGGAGCTAAAGGCAGCCCAGCTTCTCATTAGTTTCCCTTTTTTCATCAGATTATTCACAGCCCAAAAATTGCAAGTCCAGCTCAGCACTCTTCGCAAGCCCAGGATCTTCATCACAGCTTCCTGCGACACCAGTCCCACAGCCCTTGTTAAAAGGTAGGTTCACCTTGCAGAGAAGCCCTCAAATCCCCCCAAATTACTTCTACGGTTCCCCCATGCACTGATTTTCAAGAAGCCTCCGGGAGTTTCTGTTTCCCTTGCAACCTCTGCATTGCTGCCACGTTTCTGTGGCCAGCAGGAGCAGAGGGGAGCGGGCAGGAAGAAGCGGCCGGGCCGCACGCTGCTGTGTGCTCATGTGCACACACCCTGCTTGCACGAGCCTGGCCTCCCCCCGAACCCAGACTGAACAGCCTGTGCCCAAAGCAGGGTTAACACATGCAAAAAGTAGCACCTCTGCAAGCCTAAGTCATGCCACAATGAAGACGACTGCGGATGCCACGTGAGCCTTCTGTCCTCTGCCACGACGGATGGGACAAAACTCGCTCAGTTTGGGGACGTTTCGCCATTTGCAGCATTCGCCATCTGAGTCCATGTAGCATTTTGCTTTCCTAAAGGAAAAGCTCTTCAGCAATGAGCAGAATTGCACCCTGCCAGGCAGCAATATTTATGCCTGAAATAGGCTAAGGCAACAACGAAAAATGTGCTCCACACATGTAGGAAACTCTCTGCCAGCAAATATGAAACCCTGGCGAGCTCCACCAACCTCTCATTTGACATTCATATAAAATAGACAGAGGGTACCAGTTCTCATGTCTGGCCTGATGTTATATAACTGTGCTATTTGTTCGGCACAGTCAAACCTTGCACTAAAAATGAAGAAAAAAAAAAGTGTAAAGCTCCCAGGCAGCTGTAAATCATTATTCTAAAATCTTTTATAGGTTAGTGAAATTGTCAGTTACTCTGGCCCCTGCTTTCTTTAGCACCTGATACCTAACTTAATGTAGCAAATGTTGCAGGTTCTTTTTATTCTTACAAATCTCCTTAATTCTCTTCATACAGAAGGATTTTTAAATCCCTAAAATCATTTTTTTATAAGCGAGTTTTAGAAACAGTTGCCCTTCACAGTCAGCCAAACAGAAGAACAAATCTGCAGTTCTCCAAAAAATACCAGCTTGCCCTTACTGGAGATTTATCTGAGAACAAAGTCTCACCAAATACCGCTTGAATAAACAAGAAAAAAATAAGAGGGAATTTAAAAGTTGTGCCATAGAATTGCATTAATACCAAAAACATAGAGAGTGCTAACGCTCCTTATAATTGTAACACAACATTTTGAAGCAATTCCCTCATTCAATATGTGATGCTAAATTGCAAGCTGACATCTTCCAGAAGGAAACTCTGCAGCCAGACAGCAGGGAGGGGAGATGCTGAAGGAGTCACAAAGAAGAGAAGAGGGACTGGGGGGAGGAGAGCGGGAAGGGAAAAAACAACAACAGAAAAAACTCATCAGTCCCTTCAAAACTGGGATTCCCTTCAAAATATGAGGATTCTTTCACATAAAGAGGAAACAGATGTTCATGGCTGGGATTTGCATGTGGCTTTATTCTCTTCTAGCATACAATAAAACTACTCTTCTTCTCATCCTTCGAGCTAGAAATTAAACAGTGGCATGTCATGCAGAGTCCAGCTGGGCTTTCTACCTCCAACCTTTATTAGCAATATATTTAAAAGGAAGACAAAAGCAGAGAGACAAAAAGAAACGGAGAAACTAGAAAAGCCTAAGAATTGAAAAGCTATGTGGTATGTGCTCTCACAACAATATAAAATCTACAGATGTTCTTACTAATCTGCGGCACATGTTTGTTTATTCAGGTTTTCCCTGTCTCCAGTTCAGTGGGGCTGCATTCTCCAAATGAGATTTCTGTTTTTGCAAATGTTAGAGCAGATACCGAAGGAGAGGGCAGCTAAACAGCCAAAGGCTCACCCAGAAAGTGCTTTTTTAATGTCCCTGAACTGTACCTCCATCTCAAAACTATTCTCCCCGCTGTTCCCTATATCATTAACAACGGGGGAAATGTTGATGGTTACAAAGATGATTTTGGTAGCTCTCATGTCACCCAGGCTAATGGCAAGAACCCCCGGCAGCCTCAGGAGAACTTGCTGCAGTTAGCACTGAATTTCCTGAAATTGCATGTAATCTGTCACGAGCAAGCACTTGCATGGGGTCACAAGTAGAGGCTTCCCCAGGGCCAGCATCTCTGCACGGAGCATGCCACGACCGCCAGCCCAACCGCAGGTGCAACGGAGCCTTCTCCATCGTAATTACAGAAGAGAGTCAAGTAACCCACAACAGGGCATCAAAAATAGGTCATTTTCCAAGCATACATAAATCTACAAATTTCAAAAGACCAATCTTTCATTTATTTGGGGGGATCTTTGTGTTTTTTTCTTGTTTTTGAAACCAGCCCCTTTATGAGAGCTGGTTCTTTTCAAACAGGTTCGCATTACAGCAGAATAAAACAACTCTGTTGGCCTGCTGCAGTCAACACCTAAACATCCTGGTATTTTTTGGAGAACTGCAGATTTGTTCTTCTGTTTGGCTGACTGTGAAGGGCAACCTTCATGACCAGGGTAAATCAAGCTCAGTGTCTTGTCCTCTTAAAATCCTTCACACACTTGCCACTACACCCAGGTTGTGATGCACTGGCATTCTATTGAGACATATACCACCAGGATTTGAAGGGAAAGCACAAGAAAAGGCAAGTCTCCTCCTCGGGTATGTCACAGGTTGCCCCAAGACACATAATTATATAGAGCAGGTTATAAAGCACCTTATATAGAGCTTTCCTCAGCACAGGCTAAAGGTGAAGGTGCAAGAGAGTTCGGCCCAGCCACCTTCAACAGCATCCTGAAGCTGAGAAAGTCACTTATTTTCTTGCAAAGCCTCAATTAATACTGCCTCCCAGATCCTACTTGATAAACTGCAGACTCCCCAAGGAACCTAATGAAGGTAATTTGTAATCTTAACATGAATGAAAGGCTGTCAAGGCCATCAGCTGTGTCCTGCAGCTTTGAGAGATGAAAGGAGCGAGCACAGTGAAGGAACGGACAAGTTTATATCTTAAAAATGATAGAAGGCTCTGCTAATAAACAATGAGGCAATTAGAAACAACAGTCTTCAAGCAAACATGACAACTCTAGTATAACAATGACCAGAGAAGATCATCTCTGGCTCTGCTTCTAAGAAACACAATGAAACACCAAGTCCACATACAGTAACCGACCGCATCAAGCCAGAGAGAGGCAGGACCATATGAAAAGCCAAAAAAAAAAAAAAAAGGGGGGGGGGGGAGACAGCATAAAG
>NW_010584402.1:7463-26009 GCF_000705375.1 Tinamus guttatus | reverse complement strand
TAAAGGTAAAACTCTGAAATTGCATTTTCTAAAAAACAACATGTAAAAATTCTTCAGTGTTGAATGGTGCCTCCCCAACACTGCCAGGGGAAGATGGACAACATTCATGAAGGCACAAACACCAGCCTCGACATTTTGAGGGTACCATTAAAACGCAGGTTTCAGCCGATGCACCAGCAACTTCGAGTTCCTCTGCGGTTCCCTCACTTCCAAGCTATTGACAATAACCCTGCTCCAGCTGGGGAGACAACTGCAAGCCCTAAATGTGCAAGAATACAAAATACCTGAACTGTAAGCATTATTCCGATTCAAACATCCACTAATCCTCAAATAAATATTTGCACCTTGCTTCCTCTGTTTTTCCAGCTCTAAAACCAAAGTAATTCCACTTGTCACCTGGCATATGTGAATGTTTGGAAGTAAATTCCTTTATGAGACAAAACATGACATGCCCTGCAGGGTTGCTTAATTTGGTTACAAGCCATTATCACAGATGTCTTTTGGGTCTATGTGATAGAAGTTCACATTCAACAGGTTTTTCTTTTCAACAGTGCTGCACACTGATTAGAAGGGGAATGTAAAAAGGGCATTAAGCAGAAACAAATAGGTTGTGCTATATAAGGGAAATTCTATCCAGTTTCCCCTCCACTAGAAAAAGGGTTTGATGGAACAAAAAAGGGACAAAAAAGGTTTTTCTCGAGAAGCAATGCTGACTAGCAAAGGGAAAACACAGATCTGCCGCGACTACATGTTCCCAACCCATGGGAATAAGAGACACACTGAGGCAGGTCTATGAACCTGTCTTGTGTTGAACTCAGCTCGTGTCAAGTTTGGGTAAGAGCCTGATAACCACAGAAGATTTTAATTTCTCACAAGGGTGACAGGATCATCATCAAGCTCTGGAAGCTTTTGCCTCAAAGAAACAAAGAAACATATTAAAAGCCTCTAAAATCTCGCCTTCTGCACCAGCCTCATACTTTGCTGTGAGGACAGAAAAGCTGTATTAGAAATTGCCTAAGGTTAGCCAAATAAATTGATCTTGCTGGACTTCACGCAGGCGTGGGATCCATCAGGCCCTAAAAAGGCCAACTAGACATGTTCTCTCCTCCTCCAGCAGACGAGCACAGAGGAGATGCCTGTTTTGCTGTTCCCTCTTTAATAAAACAACACATAAAAAACCCTTCAGCAATGAAGCGAATATGCTAACATCAATTTGTACGCGCTGTTTTTAAGGCACAGATAAAAATCTCATAGGCTAAAAGATGAGTTTAGCAGCTCTGGAAGAATGAAGGTATTGTTTAACAGGAAGCAGATGTATGTCAGATGGCAAACTCATTAAAGTGTCCCATCGTTAAAGGAAACAGGATAACAATGAGCCATCTGAAAAAACGTGAACTGATCAGGAAATACACATGCCGCAGCTAATCTCCTATTTATTGGTAGGTAATGCCTTTAAGTCATGCACATGCATTGAGTTTAGGACCATGAAGGCCTAATCTTTGTTCTCATGAAAAAAACATAACAGCAGAACCCTAGAGCATGGAATACAGCATTTCTGGAAAAAGCCTTCTGAGGGAAAAGCCTAACATTTGGAGAAACGATTATACAACTGTGTGGACACACACGTATGGTTATGTGCTGCTGTTCCGAAGCAGCTGGATTCCACGGCTGAAGCTGAAATTCTGAAGCTTTGAAGACATTTAATGTCCATTTTACATACATGCACTATTTTTAGCTTGAAAATAATTAGAAATTTGCCTTATAAAAGGTAACTAGCAAGTGAGACCCTCCAAGTACAAACATATAAAAATCTAATCCAAGAAAATAAATTCATAGGAAGGCATTTGACTGACAGATTTCCAGTAACACATAGTTGAAAATTTCCGCAAATAGAGTTTGAGTGAGATGCAAGGAGCTGAGCACTAAGAATGAAACGGCATGTTTGTCTCATAAGGCAGGTGAACCTGCAGACAGGACAGGGAGTAATGCTTCATCCAGCAAATATTCAATCAAACAAACCAGGCAGCAGTGCAGCTATAACCTCATTGACCTTGACATAAGAGTCCTGTCCTCAGAGTAACAGCTATAAAAAAATAAAGAGAATGAAAGGCAGCCTGCCTGTCCCTTGCTTGATGTTTCTCAATTTACAGTATTTTTGTTACAAATAACTTGTTACTACATTACGATTACAAATATAGCCCAGCAGCTCTTATCATAATAAGTTATTTTTAAAAAAAATAAAATTAAAACCACCCACTGGTGTTTTTTTGGATGTCATTATAAAAACTCCATGCAAAGTTTTTGGATCGGGATCCAAGCTCAAGATGGAGAAAAAAGGAAAGAACGGCTATAAGGATGCTAATACACAACATGAGGATGAAACGATTTGGATACTACCTTCCCGGAACGCAGGGAGAGTCAAAGTCATAGTGCAACTCCATGCTGAAGATGTACTTTAATTTTTCTTCCAACTTACAAGGCAGAATCTGTTGCAAATTCCCTGCTTTTAGAGATCCTGATATAATAGCCCTCCTAGTAGCTATATTCAGGCTCAGACTGTGCAAAACATTTAAGAATAAGCTAAAATCCCAATGAAGTCCATGCAACTTAAGCATACACTTTCGAATGTCTTAGCAAATGCACATTTCATTTTCACTAAATTGCTGGTCCTCATGATGATGAAAGGATCTTCCTGCTTATTTGCCTTTTTGTGGAAAAGGAGAATTAGGAAGGTAAAAGTTTCTTTAAAAAGGGGGGAAAGCTATCTGGGCACCCAGGGTGGGGAGTAACTAGAATTACTGCACCAAGTCTAAGGCAAAACCAACAGTTACAGCAACAACTACTGCAACACAACAACACAACTGGGCAATAGTTACCCACGTTGAAGCTTTTGGTTTCAGAGTGGAAGACCCACACGGTACTGTTTATAAATCTCACACCATTATCTCCATCATGTGGCAAAGAGAAAAAATGCAGATTAACATCAAATTCAGGACATGCTCCTCATGGAAAGATATCTGATGTGTTTTACACACAGGCGGACACACGTTTATGTGTAAACACATAAAGAATTTGGGGACCATCTCTCGAAGTGGGGCATTGCTAAGCTTCCTTGAGGGCCTGGATGTTTTCAGCTATTTACTAGGAGCTGTATCTGCATTACAAGCCACAGGTAAAAGAAGAGAGAGACAAAGTGCTTTAAGTCTCCACGGGGACTCCCACATTGCACCTAAGAGGAAATGCAGAGCATCCTTCCGCACGTCCAAGCTAGCACTCCTGAAATGCAAGTCAATACAGACAGGGTTAAAGAACTGATCTTTGTAAGCTCCTTGAAAGACTTCCGCACGTGTACTCTCTCTGTTCAGTGTTAGCTGAAAAGGAGTTGATTCTGTAAAGCACTAAAACACATGTCTCATATCCCACCTCTTTACAGCAAAGCATTTAAATGTGTCCTTAAATCCTGCACATGAGTCAGACCGTTCCGTACGCCTGAAATCAAGGCTGGATTATTTTCTTCTTTTTTCATAAACCTTTAGCCCAAACAAATGACAGGGCCTTGCAGAAATTAGTGAGTGAAATTACTTGCCTAGGTCACACAGAGAGACCAACTACCTTAAGAAAATTGCCTCTTCCAGCCTTAATGTATTAAGGCACAAAAACCTTCTGGTTTCCAGAACTGCAGCTACAGTCCCACAAACTTCAGTCATATGCTGCATTGCAAAAGACCTAATCTAAAAATCAATTAAACCGAACAGAACAACCCCAACAAGCGTTTGCTCACGACCCAAACGAACGGTTACACAACGCACGCACACATACGGGAAGGAGGGATCCCGCGTTATTTATTTATTTATTGGTGGTTTAACCAATTCTGCAGACTCTGTAACTATTTAAACAGGAAGCCCCCCGGGCCCAGCAGACCTCCCTGGCTACGCAGCTGCAGAGCTGCTCCTAGCGGAGCCTTTTTCCCAGCACCGGCCCAAGGTGGCAGCTGGACAAGGTCAGGTCCCCGCACGGCCACCCGGGCCCCGCTGCCCTCCCAGGTGCCCCTGCATCCCCCGCGCTTCCTGCCTGCCCGGAGCCGGGAATGGCGCTAATGGCATCCGCGGATCCGGCACGGCGGCAGCAGGGGCCGTGGCTCTCCAGAGCCTCTCGCAGGCTCCCCCAAAGGCATCTAGCCCTCAGACATGGACAAACCTGGATTTTCTTCACTCAGTCACCCCGAGGGGCTCCTCACACGACAGCAGCTAACTCTTGTTCTAGGAAACCCTGGTTAGAGCTGCCATCAGCAAAGTAGACACTATTAAGCTTCCACTTTACGAGTATAAATCATCCCCTCCATGCTTGGCAAAGCACTTAAGCACATGCTTAACTTTAACTATTGCCGAATAGGAACAAGATTATGCTTTAGAAACATTAAAGACCAGACCCAAACAAGTTTTTAGACTCCTCACTCTTCTTTACGCTCCCAACTTCCCATTAATCTCGGAGCTCTTCCAGAGCTGGAGCTGTGCCAAAGTGTTTTGCTGAACTGACGCCTAAACAAAGTTTTCTGCTAATTTGGGGCTGCAACCAATGTGCTGAATGAAGAGAAAAGCCAAAGAAAATACCCTACACTTTTCTGTGGTTGCTTTAGATATACAATAAAGAACTTGAAGTGACCTCAAACACCAAACACGGCATAAAGTAACGGTTACACAACTGCAGCTCCACCAAGAGGCTCTTGCGTTAGGAAGAGGCCCTTGGCAGTAGGAAAACCCAAGGATCGGGGTGACATCCAGGGCTCCAAGAGGGGCCTGGAGCGCAGCAGCTCCAGCGAGCTCCCCTCACACAGCAGCTCTGGGCACAGCAGCTGTTGCGGCGATGGCTCCTTTAAGGAACCAACTTCTGTGGAAAACATTGATCCCAAAAGGAGAGCGCCAAACTGCCGCCCACTGCCGCTCGGCCTCTGCGGGGAAAGGGATGGGAAACGCTGCTCTCGCAGCTTGGATTCACGTAGAGGCCACTTCACATCCAGAAGGTTCCTCTGAGGTGATTGCTTTTCCTCACGGGTGTTGCAGCCACGTCCAGCGCCCACCACAGCCAAGCAGCAGGTTTGCCACTAAGTCTCCTTGACCAGTACGGATTCTTGTCTGCTGGATACACAAATATCATCTACCGTTTTATATTTGAACCCCAGTTAGGGTTCCTAGTGGTACTCTAGCTGGGAAACACAACAACAACAACCAATTTTCATGATCATAGGTGACACTTGAGGCACCCAACACAAAAATGAAGCTGGGGAGAAAACAGCCTTACCCCAACACAAGGAATCTCCAGTAATTTTACCTGTTTAATGTATGGTATTCGAGTATGTGTACTAAACATCTGCTTGAGGAACCTACTTTCTAGAGAGGCCTCAAAAACTGGTTTCTGTTTCTGCAGCAGCATTTGGCTGCTTATCCAAGTGCCACCACAGACCCAGTAATAGGTACATGAGCAGCTAACAAATGTCTTTTCCAAAATAATGTTGGTAACATCTTGGGCTGAAAAGGAACAGAGCGGTGCTAGCAGCATATAAAGCATGTAGACGACTTCAGCAGAACTTTTTCCAATGAGATTAGCACACTGTACATTACATTTCTCAAAACTCTTCAATCTTGATGCATTTTAATTACATTTTTCACGTATCTTCCTTGGGAATTTCTAATTTGTGCCAGGACATTCTCTTCACTTAAGACACTCGCAATTTTTATCTCCAAGTAAGTCCTAATAAATCACTTCAAAAACCAAAAGCTGCCTAAGCGATATGAGAGCAAAAATCAGCTTGGGCCTTCAGTCAAAAGCTGTAATATTCCTATCATCTTTCCTTAAATAGTGTTACCAAAAGCTGGTAGTGGTCTTTGGGATCATGGAGAGAATTAATAAACCTGAAGCAAAGTGTGTTGATTTTGCATTCACATGTGTGATTTGAAAAGGCCGACTGACACAAAGCCAGTAAATGTTGTGACTTTCTTTGGAAGCTCTGCAGTATTACCAGTGTTTTAGGCCTAGGACTAAGATTGGGGCGGAGGAGGTTCCCAAATCCCTGCTGAAATGCCCGTTACACTGAAGAGGAATTTCCAGGGCACCAAGAGAATCAAGACAAAATTAGCTCCATAAGATGGACGAGTCACTTCCACCACAACCACCCCAGTGTGTGCCCAGGACGCTGGGGAGCTCCCACTCCGAAAGCAGAACCCAATGCCAGGAAGATCCCGTCCACATTGCCAGACATTGAGCAACTGCCTTTACAAGACAATGCTGATTAAAAATAAATAGATAAAAGGGCAGAGAACTTGCTCCTTTGCTTCGCAACACAGAGCAGCTTCGCAAGATAGATGACAAAAGCCTTTACTGTGGCAGAACAGTTAAATACAATCACAATAAAATTCCACCTGTCAGCTCCAAAAGCACCCCACATGTAGAATTTACACAAGCTGAACCGGAGCTGGCTCAGGGCATGTCATAACAGTTAGTCATTTCTGCACTGCGCACTGTTAAAATTGGCCTCAAGATGAATCGAGTGCCTGCAAAGGGCAACCATATTTCAAGCAAACTGGGACATGCTTAGGGTGGTTGGACTGCCCCTTCAGCTGCATTCCACACTTTAATTTTTGCCACTTGGTTTCACGAAAAATATTTCCAGCGCACTTCCAAAGAAGTCTGCGATCCAGTGAAAACAGTCAGCAGTGAAACTTCAGGAGCAGGAGGGAGCAGAAAGCTTTTAGTTTATACTGAAAGGATTTTGCACAGCCTTCTCCAAACCTATGCTCCCAAGAGCAAATCAAGGCTCACAAACACCCCTTGCTCTCCCTAAGTTGTCTGTGATCTCTCAGTGCCCACAAACTAAACTATGGCCTTTCCCATCTAAAAGATTTCCCGTCTAAAGGTTTTTTTGAACATTTGCCTACTTTTAGTTACACATTTCAACAAAAGCGATTTCTGGCTGTAGAAGACAACGTTTCTCCAATTTGAATAAAAAGAACATTCTCAATGATTTCATGCACACACAGGTTTTCTTGAGGAATGTGGGGCTTGAATTCAAGAAGGCTTCTCATTTCATGCAAAAGACTCCTGAATCAAGCCAGTGGTACTGAGCACCTTCACCCCAGTTCTGCTTCAACTTTATTTCCTCCTACTTGATTGCCTGAAATAATCAGGCACAACCCTTCCCAGAAACCTGCACATCAGAGAAGTCAGTTTGACCAAAACAAATAGAAATCCTCTGAAAGCTAAGAAATCAGTCCAGTAATAATGCAAGATTAATAGCAATAAAATGTTTTGGATTTTTTTGCCATATGACAATCTATATGCTGTATCTGCATACCACATACACACTTCGAAGACAGAAAATTACAATCAGCAATCAATATATTTCTCAGATGTCGCAACTAGGACTGAGTTGTTACTAGTAATTTCACAGTGAAGGCTGCAATAAAGCCCAGGTCTCCCCTTATACAAATGAATTAAGTCTCCAAACACTCTGGTGCACATGGCAGACCAGTGAAGGCTGCAATAAAGCCCAGGTCCCCTTATACAAATGAATTAAGTTTCCAAACGCTCTGGTGCACATGGCAGACTTCTGTGACACGATTTTAGGAAGGTATTTGCTCAACTTGAAGACATACATTTTTTGTAAAATTTTTGCTTTTACAATGTTTGCTATTCTCACATTTCTCTGGATTTTACCATATAGATAATTGCTTTCACACAATCTTAAAAAGTAGATTTCAAGTATTTCCAAACTTTTATCAAAAAAGAGACCGACACAAAGAGAAAATTGGGTATTTTGGGTCTCCCCTTATTCCAAATAATATACATAAGCATATGAAGTCCAACCATTTGAACTACTTAAAACTTCCTTCTCTTTCTACTTGTGGATGCTTCCACCACGCATTTTGGAAAATCCACCATTTGGAGAGACAATTACGAAGCACGAATGGCAGAGGGGGCCACACAAGACAGGCAGTGTCCTCTGAGGCCAAAGGCTCCTCTAGAGATAAGGCACCATGCGGGGAACACATTAGCGCAAGGTGTAGCATGGAAAAGACAGAGGTAACTTTGTTGTAAGATGGTTTTGTACCAAGCACTTCACAGACAAACTGCAGATTTGCCCCAGGACCTGCAAACACGAGAAGGAAAGCAAATATAATTGCTTAGTTCACTTAAAAAGAAATGCAGCATAGACATTGCAAGTTTAAGTGCCACTTTGGTGACAGTTTATCCGTGCTAAATAAATCACTTATACACCTGACACAGCTCATTTCTTCCTTTCATGATAATTATAGTTTTAGAAGCCTCAATTAAGGGGTGCAAATTAATTCCCAAATTCCACCTACTGTCAAAGAGTGTATTTTATTAGGTGATTAATTACCTTCAGGAGCACTCCAGGAGACACCTTGGAGGCAAACGAGGATTGCTGTGACAGCTCCTTTAAGATATGGCTCAGCTCCTGAAGCCCGATGAGCCCAGAGATAAAATAACTGCACGCAGGTGTTAGCATCTACAGTACCTTGGGATGTTTTCAGTTCGGAGCAGTGCATCTCCCCTCAGAAACATGCAAATATTTGCCTGGATATTGTAGCCTTCGCTTTGTGGGAAGCTCCACGTGCTGCCTGGCATTGGCCCCACACCCACAGCTAGGTAGAGGGTAAAGGCAGCCGTGGGGACCACTCTGGCCTCGGCCTCAGGGAGCTCCTGCCACCCCCTGCACTCAATGCTCAGACTCATCTTTCAGTCAAGCTTGATGTAAAAAGACTGTGTTGAGAACAAACCATCACGGTGCAGAATGGCTCATGCACACACGAAATGCAGGTACCTCCACACGATATAATCACCTTGACATGCCATTTAGATACTGAGGATTTCCTCCCGAGGAAAAAAAAAAACTATTCCAGAAACATAAGTACAGCATTCAACAAATTTAATGGACTTCATCCACCTTGTTTACTGCAGACTCTCACTCTACACTGTGACACACAGTCACAGCAGAACCGGCTCCATTCCCTTGCATTTCTCACTCACCTTTTCTTACAACTACACCTGTCTTTCCCTGGAATTACAGACCCATGGACAGAACAGGACTTGAAGGATCCTCATTCTTGACCAAGGCAAGACCTGTCCCCAACACACTGTCTAACCTATTTTCATGGTCGCTTGGGTGGACTGCATGGACAATCCCCTTGGGTGTTGGGTAGTTCCTCAGAACAATTTTAGTTATCACTTCTTCACCTTCTCATCACAGGCACAGAAATAGATTTCCTTTCCCCTTGGAGAAAGTTTTCAAGCACACTGTGTTTTTATTTATCATGTTTCTTCCGTGTGGCTTTTCCAATGCTTTTCCAGCCTTTCACATACAAGAATACCAGTCTCAAAGACAGACAAAGGCAGCTGTTGCTGCACATTTCATCAACAAGCTTAAACCAGACTGTTAACAAAAGCTGGTCAAGTATAAACCAGCACTAAGCCTTCAATTTTGGGAGTAAAGGAAAAGTCAAAACAACAGTCTAGGAGAGATTCTTTCCTCTGACAGGAAGAAATTTCTTGTCCTCATCTTTGGCTAGTAAGATGGGACAATCTCGCTTTAGTATCCAAGGAAGGAGATACGCCAGAGCAGCATATTTCAGAGGTGAGGGAAAAGGATAGAAGAACAGATTTTCAAAATCTGAGGATATATTAATCTCTCACAAACTAATAATGAAAGACACACGGTATTCTCAGAAGCACTTCACATAGCTGAGAGTGCACAGTTGATGGAAGGATTCTTCAGAACTCTTCAAATTTCATCCAAAGCCAAAGTATATCTAACAGGACTCATAGTTTTTAAGATGTGGACACTTAATTTGACTTTCTATTTAAAAAAAAAGCTTAATGGCCTCAGCTGAAGCAAGATCAGAAAAATACTTCCCACTCTTTTATAAAAACAAACAAATAAAGCCCAACAACAACCAAAAAAAAATTAAAACCAACAACAACACACAAACCTCCCAGAAAAACAACCAGATCACAGTGAAGATCAAACCAGAGCTTATTGCTCCACTGCTTCAAATCTGCCCTTGATTAAGTATGGAGATTTCTAGCACTCAGCAGTTGTTAGAAAGTTAGATAGACGTCTCATCTGAAACATCACATTAACCCAGGAGTAATTAACCAGTGCTGACAAACACTGTTCTACAAACCTACTTCAATTTTAACCCATAACGTATGCTGGAAACCTCCAGTCGAATATTTCATATTCTCTCTTTTGCCCACATACGCTTGCTATTAAAACCACATGTGGGCACTGAATCATTTCATGGTTCGTTTACAGACAAACACGCAGAAAATTGTGGGAAACAAGTAAAACCCAAAGAGTTTGCGAAAGGCTCTGCAGTCTCAGACGTGCTGTGGTGCAGAAGCTCGAGCTACAGGCCTACCTTATTCTGGGGCTCAAAAGTGAACCAGACAGAAGCCATCGCATGCATACTCTAAACGTCAAAGAAAATGGTTAGTAACGTTGGCCACTGTAGCAAAATGCAATGTACGTGTTCAACTGTTAGCGCAAAAACCCTTAAGTAAGGCAGTAGAATGGCCTTTAATTTACGAAACCGTTCTGGGAATCAGGAGAATTACCCAACTGCATAGGAAGTCAGTAGCATAACCTCAGGCAAAGCATTCAATCTTTATGGAGCTGACAGCTGAGAAAAATGGTAGGTCTTTGTCTTACTCGTTTGGGCTGGAAGGTCTTTGGCTCCCAGATAACCTCTTGCTGTGGGTGCAAGCCAACAACGCCTTGATTTTCATTGGGTTTCTATGGATTATTCATTTAGAGGAAAGACCCAAACGTAACATGTCTGCTCAGATGGGCAATGATCACACGCATGAAGTCCACCTGGGAACAAAACCTCCCATTCTGTTACAGATTACTGTTGGATTCCGAAGCAAAAACTCCTACAAGGGAGAAGCTGGACAAACATTTTCTATAAGAACACACCTCAGCTATGGACCTTCTCCTCCAGCAACACAAATTCAAGTTATGCCAGCAGATCCTTTGAAGCCTAGAGCAGATCCAGGGTCCCTGCTACACACTCTGAGGATTGTAGGGGGCCAAATCCCAGCAGTGCAGTACAATCCTTGTACCTGCAAGAACTGAACCTTTCCCTTAGAGGGGTGTTGGTACACACATGTAAGAGACTTTCCATAGCAACTAAATATTTCAAGTTAAATTACTAAATGGTGAGGTATTCTTCATCACTTAATAATTTAAGTCCTATGGCAGACTTCTCAGAGAGGCAGTTCTAACCAGACTGCTACTTACTACAAAGCTTGGCAAAAAGGTAATTTGTGAAGAATAGAGTGAAGAAGAGGACAATAAATTGAAGTTTAAAGCCTTATAAGCCCTCCAGCCTTAAGTGGCACACGTTCCTAGCAAGAACACTAAATTACCCATAGCTTGGCAAGGCTGGCAGTGACATTTGAAAGCACTCATGAAAATCTCAGACCTCAACCTTCCACTCATGTTTCACTCTTGCTCCTATTAACATAATGCTAAAATGTTGGACTTTTAGCAGGTATTAATGATGCAGCAAATATCCCCTTTAGAAAGGTGAGCTGCATAGCCACAGTTTCAGACAGCTACATACGTAAAGTTAAATCCATATTGTGTAGCTGAGGGAGTTAAATCCATATTGTGTTTCCTGGAGGGAAATAAAGAAAATGTTCCTATGATAGTTACCTCTGATGGGTGGTCGGAAAGGTACTTGGGAGACGGGAAAATCACAAGATTAACAAGCATATAACAAACACAAATAATATATGTTAAGAAGATTACTTCAATAATTCCAGAGCTAATGAAAGAGAGGTGCTTCAGTGCTAAAATTCTAAACACTTACTAAACTTCTGATCAAAATTTGGGGGCATTAAGACATTGTGTTCACTAGTCTTTACTACTCTGGCAAGAACTGTTCACTCGCTTTCCTCTTGCAGTACCAGTGAGTTGCAATCTAAGAAAATCCTTTTCTTCTCTGAAGAGAAACAAAGCCTTATCCATAAGGAAAATCCATATCGCAGAGGAAAAGATCTTTATGGTGCAATCTAAATATTCATCAAAGCCCTACTTGTAACAGCAGGAACTTACAGGAACTTAGCACAAGCAGGCAGGTGGGATGGATAAGAATTTATGGGATGGCTGTGGATGTATTAAGTATCACACAGTCTTCAAAGCACAGGTAACACTGAAATGGGATTTACAGACACAGTTGATTGAAAGTATGTACAGTCTCAATCTGTACTCAGTACTTTCTCACATTAAAACACATTCAGAAGATACCATCTGCTCTTTATAGGCACTGGTAAGTACAAGGTTTTCTGTCAGTGTAAGTAGAGCCATTAAAGGATGTATTGGGGTAAAGCTCGTGATTACAAGGGAGCACTGCTCAACTGCATGCTTTCACCCAAAGGCAGCCCTGCAAGCTTGATTAGAAAGTTAACTCCAACAGGGGCTTCTGGACTGCCTCCATTTTCAAGGAGGAAAATACAAGTGGGTGAGAGAGAGGGTACTGGCAATTTCCTGTTAATTGAACATGCTTCATCAAATAAAGAAAACCAGGGTATCTTCCATCTCTATGCCTGGAGGCAGTTTGATCCTGCAAACATCCTATTTAAGCAGTTCACACTTAACAAGAGTTTAGAGTGCAGAACAGCTCTTAATATACAGAAAAGGCTAAGTATTCTATACTTTCTTGTGACTTTCCTGTACTGTAAAAAATAAAAAATATTTCAAAACATGCTTGTACAAAAATCTTTTCCATTTCAATAATTTGGAAAGTTAAGACACAACTGACTAGAAAAGCTTTATGGTAACAAAATGCTATCCAGTTTTACTGACTCTGATCCAAACTGTGGCCTGGGTATCCATTTTCAAACAGGCTTAAAACACATTGAGAGCTTTATGTTCTCTGAATTGTTATTAAGCTGCAGTATAAGTTTAATTACAGAAACACCTTTGATAGAGTTAAATAGCACTGCTTGTAGGAATAAGATCTCCAACGGTAGAAATAACATTGACATATTTACACAAAACCTGACTAACTACCAGTGCAAAAGTTTAAAACCAAGAAGCAAGGACCAGATGCTTTGAAAGACAAATATTTCTAAGGCCATTCTAGCAACTTTAAGTTATTTTCTATGGATACAATTAATCGAAATTAAAGCAATAGGAGCAAACTCCATCTCTGGAAACTAGGTTTGCACATATTTTCACTTTTGGTAAGGACCATTACAACCCAATGCACATACAACAGCAAAAAAATTATTATTTTTGCTTTAAACTGCCTGATCCTCTTTTATAGACTTTATTCTTGCTATTTCAGGAATTCCACTATAATAAAGTATGGAATTCTGCTGCTAGAGAGTAAAATCCATAACTAAATCTCCAATTAAGTGGTCTCATATCTACCAGGAAAAGGAAAAAGGTATTTCAGAACTGAGACATGGCTGGATACAGGCAGATACCCATAACGATTACTGAAAGCACATCTGGGCTAGCAAAGGTCAAGGACATTTTGTAGCAACAAGCATTCCTTGTTTTTAATCCCTGAGCGGTTTCAGGAGCGCCCATACTATACTTCAAAGTTGTTAATCTCCACAGGTATTTGGACTGTAGCCCATGTATTTTCAGGGGGTGCCTGAGACAGAATAAATGACAGTACAGGGTTATTACGGTAAAACTCCAAGTTTTCACCATGGAACAGGCCTAATTCAAATTTCAGTATCATGGCTGGGATTTGCCTTCCCTCAGCTTCAGCTACACTATGTCTGGATGGTAAGATTTAGTTAATCATCTGGACAATAACACTGAATCAGTACTAAGGTTTTCTTCTCCATAATCTATCTCCAATAAATGTAATTATTTTTATACAAAAAGGAAATGTATGTCTCTGGGGCACCAGTAAGTAATAGAAGGCTGGTAATTCAAGAGGATATTTACTGACATCTTGTATCTGACTGTAAAGAGGTGCATCTTTAAATGGGTTTACTACAGAAGTGGTGCATGACATTGCCCTCCTTTTCCTCAGCTTTTGAGCTCACTAGCTAATATTAACCAACAGCCAAGGGCTCTGGAGCTCCCTCTGGGAGCATCCGTAGGATGCTGCAGGGATGGGTGAGAGTTTGGGGATGTCAAAGGGTAACATGGGAGCTGAAAGAGGAACCAGAGTCTGGGGGTCCCGTGCACCTCTCCTGAAGCCTTAACATCAGTCTCCATGGGGAAGCTCTGTGGATATCTCAGTTGCATGAGCGTTTTCATGCTCACAGTACCACTTAGCCTTTCCTGGCCACAAAATGGTCTTCCTGGCTGTTTGGAGTCCTTATGTCCTGCCAAGAAGATGGGGAAATCAGTGAGGCTGACAGGCCAGCAGCCGTCTGAGGAACAGCTGCAGAGAGCCTTAGAAGTTCCAGGGACCTTCAAGATGATTAAAAATAGAAATAATTTAATCAAGGTCACATTTTTCCTCAGAGAGAAAGAAGGAATTCTCTTTAAATACACAGTATTTTGTTACAATAAAAGTATTTCCCTGTGTGAGCAATTCATAGGGCTCGGGAAAACAAATATTTTAAGTTGTCCTCA
This sequence comes from Tinamus guttatus, assembly GCF_000705375.1. The sequence continues at coordinate 11,383 of NW_010584402.1, read as the reverse complement.
GTCCTACTGCTTCCAGATCTGCATTTCCCAGGGGACTCAGAGATCAAAACTTAACATCAGCAAGTGATCCCATGTTTCAGTGTGTCCCAATGGACACCCTCTAGCTAAACACGACAGCAGGAGGCAAGACTCCATTCCTCATTTTAGGCTAGGAATGTGCAAATAAAACCCTTTTAGAAGCCAAGACAGGAGGAGAGCCCTCTACAAACACCCTCCTAAGATCCCTCTGCCACACACAGGACATAGAGCTCATTAGACATTTAAAAGGGATCCATAAGGTCAGGTCTACCAACCTCCTGGGTGGTAGTGGGTTTTGCTCTTCTCCATCAACCCTCTGAGTAAGAGCACAGGAATTTTCTCTTCCCAGAATTGTCTCCACGTACATATGGAGCAAAATCACAAGGAAAGAAGGAAAATGTTTTCTTTTAACTTTCAAGTAACGCAAAGTGAACTGCAATTTAGGAGGTCAGGACAACTGGCAAGTCAATAAACATTTGTCTACAAAGTCTGCAGTTTACAATTTTGAAAAAGGAACCTTGGAATTATTTCATTCTCACTACAAGCTGTTCAACAGTTGCGAAAGCCACTGAAACAACAAAGCCTTCAAAATAATCTCTGAAAATACTAAGCAGTTTTCTTCCAGCAACTGTCATTATTTGCCTTGCAGAACACGCACGCCAGGCAGCGCACCTACATCTCACTCTATCAATTTAAAAGCTCTAGGTATACCCCATAACTTGGGCAGTATTTTTCAGCTATGTAGCACAGATCTCACATTAGATCCTTCAGCTGGCTTCTTCCTACCAAAACAAGCCCCTCCTGCTCCCTACTACTACTTGTCCTTTTTAATTAAAGATGGTGGGAAGTTCAAAAAAAAAAAAAAAAAGAGAAAGAAATTTTGGCAATCCCTTGAACACGCAAAAAGGAAGACATTTCTGAGTCATATACTTAAAAGTTAAAGAGCTAAATCCATATTTAAGCACTTAAGCAAGCAGCCTGGCTTGCTTCTGGAACCATTAAGCATACAAATCTCCTTCACTGCTATTCCTGGGAGTTCTCCATGTCTGGTATTTTCAGGGAGGGAATGAAGGGAAAATGGAATCACAGGTGAGAGGCCACTTCTCCTTTCTGGGACCTGTGAGAATACACACAATTCCTGTGGTCTGCATTAGTTAATTCCTAAGCTGCTGATGCAGGTACTTGGAATTGTCAAGAAAACTGTGCTTTTACATTCCCTTCTTTATGATCCCTTCTGTTGATGTAAATTAAGAAAAGGGGGTAGTTTGTAAAACCCTAGATATTCACATGCTTAGCTGAGAGCCATCACACTTGGTGGTCTGGAAATTTTTAAAAGGACACAAAATTAAACATATGACTTGGACAAGACTAGGAAAGGTACACTTAGTAACTCTGAGCACAAAACATAAATGGGCAGATGGAATTTTCCTAGCTTTAGCTGCAATAATTCGTTACTGCTAGGGTAAGGAGGATGATCAAGCTGTGGAACAAGGCAGTATTCTTGCCTGATTTTGAAGTTTTTGTTTGTGCCCAATGGCTTAAAAAATTGTTCATCCTTCCTTGCAGACTGCATTTGCAATGCTGTACCATTGCCAGGGTCAGTAAGAGGTTAAGTTATTGGATGGATAAATTGCAACAGCACAAATTTACGTTCACCTGACCTGTGGTTCTGTGCAACATAGCGAGTCAGACACTCTACAGTGAAATAAAGCACTAAGTATACACCAAAGATTTGTTGCATCTTGCCTTTCACCATACTGAACATAACAGGGCCTTTAGGATCTCTGGCAGTGTTCTCTCCCCACAGTTTGCTGATACTAAACATTTATTTTTATCTTCCTTATCCAAAATGTTGCTTTTTTTCCATTTCTTTCCTTTCTTAGGGAATATGGAACATGTAGAAAAGGTGAGTTTATTGCCAGTCACGGTGCTCACAACCCATTGAACTTTACCAGCTCCTTAAATCATACAACTGTGCTGCCTTATTCGAGCTCACTCCTAAAATCCTGAATGAAGCATCAACAATCATGAGACAGGCTCTCAAAAGCAGGGAAATGAAAACCAATTCACCAGGGCTCCGTTGCTGCCTGGTGTTTGAAACAGCACCATACCACCTATTTTATTTCCCAGTGGATTTTTTCCATAGGCTTTAAATGGAGACACACTTCTGTATTTTTAAAGACAGCTCATATTTTACACAGTCACAGCAGTTTGCGAGATGTGAGTTGTAAAAACCATAGTGAAAAGACAAAATAACATCCAAGTTTATCCAGAGAACATAATTCAGTGCTCCACCAGACATATTGATATTGTCTCTCTGCTGAGTATATGACATATATCATAACATCAAGGAAAGGAACACTTCAGTGATTTGTAGAGGCAGCACGAGCTTTATTCTTCTTCCAGTCAACATCTGAGGCCAGAAGTGCTTGACCTGCCACAAAAAATCCTGTTTCTGGTTTGTAATTTCATTCTTTCAGAAACTACATGTTCTAAAAATAACTGCTAGTACTATTAGATATTCAGGATAAGCATCTCAATTACACAAAAATTAAGATGAACCAAATAAACAGACATCAAGACTTACAACCAAAGTGACAAAAAAAAGCAGTAAAGAGCGCTGGAGAGAACAAGCTGTGAATCTGAAATAAAATTTCTACTGAACACTGAGAATATATATATGCACACTTTATATATTTCAGATCAGCAAAAAGCATAAAGAAATAAAATCAGTAAATGACTAAAAACACACAAAATATGATTTGATACATATTTGATACATATAGTCTTGACACAAGTGCTGACACAACTTAAAGAGGATTAATATGCTTCAGAATCCAGTTTTACTAAATCTCAGCAATATCAGATATCAGTGTACAGAACAAATACTGCTGAGAAACATCAATCCCACAGTCTTCACAGAGGCAGCCCTTTACCTTGTCAGAACAGCCCTCACTGTCCTTTTGCTCTCCATCCTACCATCCTATGAAGTCAGAGAGCTCTGCAGAGTCAAGACTTCTGAAAGAATTAAGAACAATATGATAGTATCTAGAGGTCTCTCCTACATTTCTAAAACCTAGTACAGAAACTAAAGGTTCTTACAAGTGGTAATAACCACAAAAACCAGATTGCAGAAAGGAAAAAAATGCAACCTGAAAACACCAACAGGCCCTTTTCACTTCGAAATTCACATGTGTTACACATTCCTGTACTGCAGGACGAGCCCTTTGCAAAACAAAGGCCCTGAAGCCAGCCAGAGTAAGTGATAAAAACATTCAGATGTCCATGAAAGAGCAAGTGCATTGCTTCCAAAAGAATGTCAATAGAGAGAGGGGGGAAAAAAGCACAAAATAAGTTGAGAACTCTACGTCCAAATGCCGATTTTTGACTAAAACTGGCACTAAACATGATCTTAGACACCAAAAGCAGTGGTTCCTTGGGCCCTTCACGTTCTTGCTAGTGCCACACCTCAGCTTTCCCTTGTCCAGGACAGAATTTTGTTTTTTGTTTTTTTTTTTCCCCTGTGGCAGCTTCAGTTACATTTTGATGTCACGTCTTTCTATCATACCAGACTATATCTCTATACCTCAGGGTTCTTTGGATGTGGACAGCTGTTTTTGTGGGTTTTTTTTTTTTCCATGACATGGAAGCAAGATCCTGTGCCAAGCATAGCAGGTGTGAGATGAAGTTGTTCCCAAGTTGCCAAGAATTCTCCATGCGGAACAACTTTCCGAAATGCTTTCTCTGCCCATAGCTTTGCTAGCCCCTTTTTCACACAATAAACTGCAACGCCTGAAGGACCTGGCAATGCAGCTGAAGGCAGGAACCTGCAGGAATCCTCTGCCCTCTGGGTTTGGAAGACGCGTGGCCTCCGGCTGTGCCCCATCTTGTTAGCACATAGC
>NW_010584401.1:1463-25757 GCF_000705375.1 Tinamus guttatus | reverse complement strand
CGCTCCCGCTTCCGGCGCCGCGCGCCGCCAGGCCCGCCCCCGCCCTCCACGCTGACCAATCGCCAGTGCCGCTGCCCGGCCCGCCCGCCCCGCCGGCCAATGGCATTCGGGTTGCTCTCCCGCCCCGGGGAAACCCTCCTGCGCCGCCCGGCCGCCCCGGTCCTCCGTCCTGAGTGTCCCCCCCACCCCGGGTCCCTCTCGCCGGGGTTCCCCCCAGCCCGGGGTCCTGCCCCCTCCAGTGCCGCAGAGCTGGGCGCCCCTTCCCGGAGCGCTGTGAAACACAGGCGGGACAAGGGCTCCCTTCACAACATCCGCCTTTACCGGCGGCCTTTACTGGCGAGCCGCCCCGCTACAGGGCACAGGTGTCACCGGAGCTCACCCGGCTGCAGCACAACAGGGGCCTTAAACAGCAAATCCGCACCCAAACCCGCGCGCAGCGATGCTGGGAACACCCAGTGAAGGCGCCTACACAACAGAGCTCTTCTGCAGCGCCGCGGCTGCACCTCGGGAGCGGCGGGCCTGGTTCACCTCAGCTCACACAACTGTGTCCCCCTCTCTGCTCCTTGCAGGATGTGCTGCTTTTCCCAGGAAGGGCGAAGGTTTTGCATCCAGCTCCCCTCCCAGCAGTTGCTTCCTTCTTCATCCCATCAACCTGCAAGCACCACAAAGGAGTCATCAGGTCTGCCAGAGGCCACCCCGTGCCGCCAGCTTGGGGCACAGTGCCCGGGGGACGGCGCAGCCCCGAAGAAGGGGCCTCGCACACGGTTGTTACCTTCTGCCCCAGCCCAGCCGGTCCCCGGAGCACAGGAGGGCCTCCCCCAGCATCTGCAGCTGCTCCAAGACCTCCCGCTGCATTTCCACGGCCATGCGGTGCACGTGGTGGCTCGAGCTGTTGTACATGACGGCGTTCTGGAACATGAGCATGAGGTCGCGCTGGAACTGGGCGCTGGTGTGAATGTGGCCCTTGGACAAGTTTCTCTTTATGCTGGTTAAATCCATGGGTCTACAAAATACAAGGCAGAAGTAGGGATTCTTCAGGCTCTGCCAGAAATTGCTTGTTTTCTTTCTAGCACACAGCTACATTCAATCAATTTTATTGCTCATGACAGAGGGGGAGAGTGAGAAATGTTTGTCTTCTAAGTCAGACAAAAATAAGTTTAGCCAGTGCGACACTTGCCATCCAATCAACTTGGCAAGCCACTGGCAATTACTTGTGAAGAAAGTTTGATGTGCAGCTCTAGAGAAGGCAAGCAGAGCAACTCTAGTAATTAGTCTTTGTGAAGTGAGCCCAGGTCTTGATGGAAAAAGAAGATACTAAAATAGGTATCTATTAAAACTCCGTAAAAATCGAATGGTACCACCAGCAAAAATAGCCGTGCTGGCAAGTGGGACATGATGGGGAATAAATATGACTTCTCTTATTTTGACAGAATGAGAAGATGAATGGCTGCAGAGAGGACAACTCTGACCAGAATAGAATATGATTCAGCTCTGAAAAAAAAATGCCCTTAATCTATCTGGGAAATATTCTTATAATTCACTTCTCCACTGCAAGTAAAACATCTGGGCAGAAAGCAATGGCAAGAAGAGGGTACTCACTGAGAGATCTTCTTCCCAACCCTAAGGGAAAATATGGGGGTTAAGAGAGAGTTGGTTCTAGGGGTGAGTCCCCCTACGCAGGCAGGGGTAGGGCTGCGGTCACAGTGCCTGCAATAGTGCAGTACTGGCAAAGGACAGGAACAATCCATCTCAGTACTGGGCTCAGTGCAGACTTCAAGGTCCTAATCACCTGGAAGGGTGTTTTATTAAAATAAATCAGTGGGATACACTGCTGACAGCCAAGCTCTGCAGAGCAGAAGGACACAGCCACACTTGTCTTCAAGGTCAGGGCAGGCAGAGGGACAGGAGGAAACACTCCCTTGCAGGGAGTATAGGGGAGAGACCAGAGGCTGATCTTACTCAGTCTTTCTTGTTCCTAGTGTTGGGTACCGGACAAAGCAGAGAAAACAGACAGAAACCAGCTAGTAAAGACTCCCACAAACTCACCTCTTCACAACATCACTGTATCCAGGGGCTTGTTTGTCTGACACTGCCTTCAGGAACGGGCCACTGTACCTACAGGGGCAAGCACAGCAAATGGCCTCTGAACGTTTCCAAGCACAGCACTGCAACAAGGACCTATCCCTGCTTGTCACGAGTCTGTCAGCACACAGCTCTCCCTGCTGCAATAGCAGCCAGGGAGAGACAGGTCAGCCTGCAGCAGCTGTCCTGAAGGGGAGGACAGGGCCTGTGACAAGAGAGATGGAACTCAGGACAGCTTGGACAGGAGCCAGACCATGCCAAACCCCTCATCCCCACACACCTGTGACTGGCTATCACCTTCCAGATGGACAGGAGAGTCCTCTTGAAGAGCAAACGCTGCAGGGGGTTATCCCAGCTCAGCTGCACCCTGCAGAGGGAACATAGTTTCAGATGATCATGCTTGAGACAAACGACAGGACAGTTCCTCTGCTGATGCCCAATGCATCCACTTGGACAAAGATCACAGATTCTTTAGTGTAGCTACTCAAACCACCTCAATGTGAGATGGTGGAAGCATCCTGCATCTCAGATTGGGGCTTACTACCTGGGACACAAGAAGATAAAGGCCAACAGGCAGAAACAACAGTTGAGCTGAACTAAAGAGCAGATCAAGTTCTGGTGGTTATTTGACTTCTCATCCCCATTTTTTTTCCCCTCCTCTTTCCTTTAAAAGGCAGCTCAGGTAATCACACAAGCAGAAGCCTATCTCCTCCCACCCCAAAACACTGATAGTCTCATACAAATGGCACAAATTATTTCCTTCCCTCCTCTTCTCCCGGGATATCTCACCTCATATACTTGTTCTCATGTACACTCAAGCAAACAGCTGTTACACTGCCCTCTGCAAAGCATCAGGCCGAACTACTCACAGCTGTGTGGAGCTGGGACCCACAGACCCCAGCGGGGAGGCTGCACAGGGGCTCTCTGTATCATCTTGAGGCAGGGCCTGATTAATCTTCTCCTGGGGACCCAGCTCATCTGCAGCTTGTTCCCCGAGTGCCTCTTCAGCCTTGTCCTGAAGAACAGAGAGAGAAAAAAAAAAGAGAGAGAGAGAGCTGAAATGGAGCCCATCACCCAGAATCCTTCATCTACAAGCCCGCCTGCTGCCTGTTCCCTTGCTGCAGCCAACCTCAGATGGGAGCTGGCACTCTCTGTGCTGCTCCGGAGGGTGCTGTTTGCCCTAAGCTCTTCACGCCTTCGTCATGCTGCCGAAGACTCCAGCAACACCCAGGTCTGAGTTCTCGTACCATAACCAATTCTAACTGCTTCAGAGCACTGTGGTGCTGAATGATCTCCAGCATCGTGTCAGTCTCCTTGTCTAGAGAGAGTCATGGACAAAGAGAGCACATTTGGGAGCTGAGGTAAGACTGCCTCAAGACACAGATGACAGGAGCACAGCAGGATTGTTTCCTTGCAAACTCCCACATTGAACAGGCAGCCAGCAAACAGAATGGTGCTGCTAACATAATGATTTGCCAGTACAGTGTACAGGGTGAAAGAAGCATAAAGAGAGGATACTTTGGAGTCCAAAAATGGAATTACACTGTACAGGAACACCTGAATTCCTTCACAGGAGACCTGAAGCATGGAGCAGACTCCATGGAAAGAAAGTAGATATTGTGCTATACAGGACTTTGATTACTGGTTAGACCTCTAGCGAATTGCCTGGAGTAGCCCTGTCCTGGCTGAACAAGTAGAAATGACTCTCAGGGTTCCCACATTTTCATCTCTCCTATCTAAATTTGCAATGGAACAAACATGTGTGGGCACTGGAAAAAATGGCACTGTTCTTCCACTGTTGTTATGTTCATCTGTCTGGGCAACATCTTGCAGGCTGGTAAAAGCCCAAAGCCCTCTGGACACGGCAGTGCACAAAGTCATGCTAGACAACGCCTGCTTCCAAGATATGACAGTCCCCAGGAGCAGATGGTTCCTGCTATCACATCCTCGTGGGCCTGAAACCAGTCAAGCTGTGTGCTGCATAACACAGCAGTGAGAGCAAACCGAGTATTACCAGTTCTTCTGGTAATAAAAAACTTCTTTCCACTGCCAAATTACTCTTCCTACATCTGAGTGTTTGATCTGTAATAATCTTGCTGTTCATAAAGATCCATATTGATACATTAAAAGCATCCCTCCCTGTATACATTTCTTATGCATTTCCCTCCGTCTCTTCCTCCCCACTTGGATCCCAGGACTTTCCCATCTCTCCTCTGAAGCTGTTTTCCTCTATGGTCTGTCTTTCACTGAGGACCTGAGGCTCTCTTAAGACCACCTCTCCCATACCTCTCCTTCTGGTAAATGCTCTTTCTTATCTTCTTCTGACGGGGTCTGCAGGTGACTTTCTTCCACTTCTGAGACTGCTGACCCCATGCTCTTTTCCTGGCAGCTTACATCTTCCCCCTTATCCTGTTTCCCAGAGCCACAAAAGTCCCAGTGACTCTGTGCTGAATCTGTGCTGCTAATGCGGAGAGGTTCCATTAAGTGGGTTACCTGCAACACAAAGGCTTATTGCTTCAAACTGTGAAGGCAAAGGGAAGAAGAAATAAGTAGCACAAATGCTATTTTTGATTTCACTCACAAACACTTTCCATTTTTAGAACTCTGCAAAAATCTTCTGATGCAGCCCTGTGCTGTTATTTCAGTGTCAGCTCCCCGACATCTCAGTACTCTGGGGTGTTCTGGCAAAGCAGCTCCCTGGCTGACCTGCCAGCTTTAAATGGGAGCAAGGGCTACACTTGGATCAGGGAGCGAGTGAGCTCAGGGCATTTGCTCCTCACCCAGGATAATAAAAACAGTATTTTAAGAGGGCCTGGGCCATGCAGCCCCCATTGCTATAACGCAGACAGACCTACCTCTGCGAGGAACTGGAGGAGACTCTCCTGGTCACACTGCGTCACCACCTCCTGGCAGTCCTCACTGTCATCCTCCCAGAGAGGCTCACTGAACTGCTTGCACTCTTCCTCTTGGCTGCTCTCCTCTAGCTCCCTTATGGCTGTCTCTTCGGTATTCCTCCAGCTCCCCACTTCTAAATCCAAGCTTGAATCCCAGCTGAGAAGAGACTGGAAGTCGCTGTTCTTCTCAGACTCACTGAGAGACTCCGTTTCTGACCCCCAGCACATCCAGGCATGGCCCATCTGCAGACAAACAGAAAGAGAGATACGGCAATTTCTTTGTACCCTGGTCCAGAGCTGGAAACTCTGCTTCGTTTCCTGACATCCCCAGCGACCCAAAGCATGGGGCAAGTGCTGCGAGGCCCAAGCCCGCGCTCCTCGGCACACAGCAGGGCTGCAGCTCCACAAACCAACTCATTTCTGAGCAACGGAATCGCAGATTTTGTAGTGCCCTTGCTGTGCTCTCCCCGTGTGGGTCAGCGGGTGCCGGTGCCCAGGCGATGCTGGGCAGGTTTGGAGCACGCAGCTTTCTCTGATGATGTGTAAGCTGCCAAAGGGTGCCACGACATGCAGCAATGCTGGCACTCCTGTTGCAAGCGATCAATGATCCCAAGGATAACTCACTGAAATTCCATTTGCTGATGAGTTAAAAACTTTTTATATTGGGAATACCTTATTGTAAACACTATAGAAACTTTGTTGTGACAGACGTGATTGAACTGGATGGTGGTTTCCTGTGTACCTCATGAGGAATGTAACCATGAATAGCCACACACGGACAGGAGACAATTCTATACCTATTTTAGAAGTTAAAAATAGCATTTTTTTCGAGGAGGAGGAAACCATTCATTTCGTCTTTGTTCATTAGTCTATGCCCAAGTCTTTTCCACTGTACGAGCCCACGATGACCCCCACAGAGTCTGGGGAATTGGCTGCGGAGGCACAGGAACAACAGTGAATGGCTATTACGAAAATCTCTGTTTTGCCACTGAACTTGCCTGCCTGGATGCTGCACCTGGGGGGATCCTAGGCATTCATCAGCTGCGTTCTTACAGTTCTCAGTTAATTACGTGCAACCTAATTTTTCCAGGGTTTTGAACAACCAACTTTCTCACTGACTTCCTTTCAAATTCTCAGGACTGCTAACACAGCTGCAAGCCCAACCTACAGGGCATAAGTAGAATGGGTTTGGGATGAAAAAAACTCATTTGCTAATATTAGGAACTAACACCCAGAGGTAGGAGCAGAAAGGCTGTACTTCTGAAACCCATTTGAAGTTAACTTCAGCAGAAGCAGATGAAATCTGATGAGGTAACAGATAAAACTACTCGGTCTCAGCTTCCAGTTAAAGGAGTTGGGCAAACTATGACTTCACCTGAAGAGCAACGGTGCCTAAAGCGCTTTACGGCACCATCAGCAGCACTGGCTGCACGAGCACGGCCAGACAGCTCAGCTGAAGAACAGCAAGCCTCAGGCTAGGGTAACCCAGCCGCTTGTGAACATCGTATTGTCTTCAAGCTGAGAGGGATAAGCATTTGAAAATCAGCAAACTGAACCAGCGTGGGCATAAGAACTGATTGAGAAAATACTTGGCCTTACATTACTAAGTCTTGGGATACTCAGGATGCTGGAGAACAGAAAAGTGGCATTAGCGCAGGGCGAGCAGGATGAGTGAAATAACTGCAGACCACCTAGTTTCAGACCAATTCCATACAAAATATAAGGGGTAGAGAAATATAGAATTCAACTTCTTAATGAAGAACTACCCTACAGACTTTACATAAGTTGTCAACAAGGAATCATTATCTGAAGGGAAAATTTTAGTTCAGTTTGCGAGGATTAGACACTGTGCAGCCAAGAAGCTGTTAGAAGTAAGAAGACAGCCTTTAATGGGAATTTACTTGTCAAAAGAAGGGAAATGATAAAAGCCCAAATGCCAGCAAATGAAATGCAAAATGCACGATAAAATAGCATCCTCCCTCCAAAAAAAAAAAAAAAAATCTGAAGAAGTTTACTAAAGACATAAAAGCAAATAATAACAACAAATCTCATCAAAAACCACCAGAAGCAGAACATCTGCCAGAAGATCAGTGGGGATGACACACAAACAGTGCCGGCATCTCAGGAGAAAGTAGGACTGGTTGGAGAAACCAAATAATCATCATTATCAGTAGTTGCCACAGAGGAGATCATAAATATCCAAAACAGAGACTTTTTTCTTAAGATGGATCCGAGGGACTGCTTCCAATTCAAATGTCAACAGGGGAGGTTTTTCAAACAATTTGACGGCAGGAGTAAACCCTAGAACCAGTGGCATTCACTAATGAGTCCTCAAGAAGCTTTAATATGATATGAACCAGCCTGTCACTTAAAACTACCCCCAGCACAAGCCCAGGAATGAGGCAATTGTGATGTCTGTCTTCAAGAAGGTGGACGGTGAGGGCTGCAGCACAGAAAGTCTGAGCTCTGCACCAGACAGATTAGCAGAAAATATTATGAAGGACAGAATAAGTAATTAGAACACAAACATGATGAATTGGGAAAGAGGCTGCATGGCTCTGTAAAGGAAAATTGTATTTTAGATTTTTAATGATCTTAAACATGGTCATTAAAGGCTCTTAAATTGCCACAGGACAAGTGGAAAGGCTCTTTGAAGAAAAAAATACCTGGTTAAGAGAAGAAACCAAGGGAGGAATGAACAGCAATTCTTTCCATAATGAAAGCAGGTCACTAGTGGGACTGATGACAGTCTACCCACATGCTGCAACCTCGAATTGCTCAACCCAGCCGAACACAGCAGAGGCGTTAGAGAAGACGGAGCCAGGCTCCTCTCAGCGGCCAACAGCGAGAGGACAGGAGGATCACAAGCTGCACAGAGGAAATTCAGACTGCATATAAGGTAAACATTTACTCCTTGAGGGTGGGTAAGCACAGAAATAAGTTACTCCGTGAGGCTCTGGAATCTCCATCCCTGGAGACTTTCAAAACTTGACTAAACAACGCTCCAAGCAACCTGAACCACCTTTGAAGCTAGTACTGCTTTGAGAAGCAGGTTGGACTAGATGTTCTTCAGAGATTCCAACCTAAATTATTTTATAAAGTATCAGACGGCAAAAGAACCCTGTAACTTGTTCCACAAGGAACAAGCAACTTGTTCCACAACCTGTAATTGCTATAAATTTGCACCCAATTTTAATAGTGAAAGGCACAATTTCAATAGTGAAGGACATTAACTGGTAAACAAATAAGCAAAGGAGTAGATTCCGCACTTTCAGCATCAAATGCAGAGTGACCGTTAGCAGAATTACAACTCAGCCAGGCATTCAACTCAACACAGTGGGCCCAACCAACTGGAAAACAAAATCTGTGAAAAGCAAGAGTTTTTACTATATGATCCTGCTGGTCTAAATTGTAATGACTCTGGCTCCTGCAATTTGCGGGTCAGAAAGCTGAAGCCTATGCATGCTGCACAAACAAAGTGCAGACCAAACCCAGCTACTTCAAACGCCAGCAAAGATCACAACCAATTTTTTCCCCTCGGAAGATCATGGGGGCAGAAACTATGCCAGCTTTGGCTCACAGGTCACATGAACAGAAAACAAGCTGGTAACTTGAGGACTGCCAGAGGGGATTCAAACTCAAGTTTAAACATCCATGTTGCTGAGGAAAACAACAGTCATCTACCATAAAGAGAAACATTTAGAGCTCCAGTGCCAAACCAGAGAAGAGTGCTGAAACCAGATACTGGCCTGCCTAAAGTTGCTGGAACCACGGGAGATTTTCACTTGCTTACCCCTTTCAATACTCTGGGAAACAAATGTGGGAAATAAATGTAATAAGGCTCTGACAAGACTAGTATTTAGTTTTTCTGAGATTCGATCTCCCCCTGTATTTCATAACAGGCACCTCATCCTTACGTCCTTACACACTCAAGCCTTACACACGTACAGACATGATCCAAGAATTGTGCACCATTTTGATAAAGCTCTGAGGTGCTCGTTTGCCATAGGAATAACTGAGAGTGGGTTAGATCAGCAGATATGCAAAATGGGTAGGCGCAATGCTATCGAGACAGGGCCGTTCACCGCAGCGCTGCAGGACTAAGCACACCCCACAACGGATTTATTCTTGACTTTAATATACATACACATTTACACATCACTAGTAAAAATCTGTACACTTCACATTACAGTACATACGAGCCACCAGTTGCTAGCTAACACCAGAACACTGATGAAGCCCAAGACTTCTGCCCTAGAACAGGCAGCAGGGCTAGCCTTCCCTTCCAGGGAAGTTTCTTTGGGTTACACATTAGGAGGAGATATTGCTTTCAGAGGGGTGAGCCAAGGTGGAGCAGGTCCTGGAAAAGGAACACACGGCTCTTCCTCCTCTGGCAGTTGCAGCAGCGTCTCGCTGGACCCCCGCCCGCGCGGCGGGTGCTGGCGGTTTCCGTCACTTCTTCATCTTCATGTCGGCCTCGATGGCACAGCGACGCCCTCTGGTGCCTCCGTCCTGGTCACCGGGCAAACAGAAGCACTGGCGTTAGCAGAGCCACAAACCCCAAATCCAACAACGCTTCCTCCAGCACCCAGGGACTCCAAAGAGGAGACAGGCAAGAAGGCCTGGGGGGGCCTGGGGAGACCTGCCTGCAGACCTGCCTACAAACACCACTGTGGATACAGCCCAGGGGCTGCGATGTGCAGCCTCTCTGTGCACTGCTGCCAGCCAGGACAGAGAGGGGCAGCAAGGCTCTCCCCCAGAGGGATGCTTTTAGGGCCTGCGCCAGCGCAGGTTTTCTCCCAAGTGACATATTCTAGCTGGGCTCTTAAGACGGGAAGAGGAAACTGCTGACTAACCTACCTTATCAGCTGCTGATCCCTATGGGAAGTGATCCTCCAGTTGAGTGACCCTGGCACTAGCTCCCTAGCTTCTCCGCACAGCTGCTCTCCAAGAGTAGAAGGCGAAATGAGAGCTTCCTTTGATCCGCTGCCCTCTCCCTCTGGCTGACATGCTGACTCTCCTGGAGTACTCCTCTGTCTTTAGATACATGCGAGAAAAATAAAAAACTCTCCATCTTCCTCCCCTCTCTCCTTCCCACACTCAAAAGACCTGGGGTTTCCCAGAAAGGAATAGCTTTCCAAACACTTCCAGATCACCACAGGCATAGATCAGGACATTTCTGTTGGATATCTTGTTTTCTGGACCATGAATGATAAAAGAGTACACAGCTCATTCGTCACTTTCCCCAGACCCCTGTGTACTTTCTTGGACGGGAGAGCGGGGCAGCTGTATAAGCATGAGGGATGTCGGAACTATAGTGCTGCACTTGATCTGTCTTCCCGCTTACATGGAAAGAAAGCAGGAGAGAAGTTGTGGAGAACAGCAACGGCAGATGACAAAAACAAGAACACTTGGAATCAGAAGCAAGCCCCTCCCTCTCACCCACGCTGAGAACGAGGGACTGAGAAGTTTCGTCTCTAATGACCACGGTTGTACAGTTAAACACACACTGCTGCAATGCTAAGGATGCCGTGACAGTGCAGTGATCACCCAGGCAAGGAGCAGAGCACACTGCCAGCAACACCACAGTGCCTGCTGCAGCCTTTCAATACTTACAAAGAGAGAGAGAAGGAAGGCAGGAGAGCCCATTGGGACACTGTCCTGTTAAAAGGCCAAACAGAAGGACTTATCAGATACCAGATACAGAAATGCACACACCACATAGAAGCAATGCGCCCACATACGCCAGCGTAGAGAAACATATGCCCCACTCCCCTTCCCGCGTGGCAGCAGTCTTACACAGCAGGAACATAAAAATGGACAAGAGAAGGATACTGCGAGAGTAAGAACGCTAGGAAAGGGGTTTCCCTCCTCAGCTGCGGCAAGCTCTGGCCTACCAAATAACCTCTTTGCACTCTGCATTCAGTCACACTCCCCACTACAGCTAAGCAGGCAGTTCGTGCTGTCACAATGCTATGTGCACCAGCTAAGAGCACCTGAAAACACCTGAATCAAGACTGGGCATGTCTTTACAAAAGGAAAAAAATAAAAAAAAAAACCTGCAGAATACTGGTTCAGATCAATGAAGAAATCAAAGGTTCTCTGGTGTGCTTTAAACAGCAGAACAGACTGCAGTAATTCCCCAGCTCTAAAAATCTCTGACTAGGAAGTAAAGAACATGGACAGGCTAGTCTTCTAGTTTTCTACAACCTTCCTGCTGCACCATGCCTCCTCCTCCAAAACTCTGCTCATTTCCCTCCAGTTTTGATCACTTGTTTTTTTAA
Source organism: Tinamus guttatus (assembly GCF_000705375.1). Next base: position 14,497 of record NW_010584401.1, on the reverse strand, counting down.
AAAAACGAACAGAACTATTGGGATTATGGAGATAACTCATGAAACTGGCCTCTGGGATAACGTACATCTCCAGAGCTGAAATCTAACTGAAGGACACATTTAAACAAAGGTTTCACATGAAGCTGGAACAATTGTGATCTTAAAAACATCCCCACATCTTTGGTATAGGGACTTAATGTAGGATCCTGGGATGGTCCCAAAGGCATCAACCGCCCTTCCACAGAGCGCAGCACCCTCACCTTTTCTGAAGCATCCTGTTTGCGAGTGGAGTCTCGCCCACGCAGGCTCTTTGCACTGATCCCAGACTCTGATGTTTGCATGATCAGTTGTGTGGCCAGAAATTGCTGCATGAAAAAACACACTCTCAGTTAAGATTCTCAGGCAAAACAAGCTCAGTTACTGCCCGTCAGTTAATATCACAAACCACAAGGCTGGGAATGATTAGGTCAAGGACAGTTTCAGTTCCTTGTCTGTTCCTCAAAATATATTGCTCCTTTCACCTCAGAAGTCCTAAGTTCCAAAAGACTATAAAAACCCAATTCAAACTTTGCTAGCCCTGCCAGTTGGCACATTCCACTTCAGCAGTGTTAAATGGTACAGAGTAGAAGGGCAGTCTCAGGCCACAGTTTCACATAGACTTCAAAGGCAGCAGAAACCAGCAAGCCACCTAAAGAAGCAATCCTGCCCTTGCAGTTCCCCAATCTTGTTGCTAGATTCTCCTCCTGAAGCACACTGCAGTTCTTGCTGGCAGGTACCTCTTGAAGGGAGCTGCAGTTGAAATTGTTCGGGGCTGAACCTGACAAATATTTGGCTTGGTTTTAACTTACAGTGGTTCCACAATATTAGGTCACTACCACCACCTCAGCTCACACAAGCTCAAGACAGGTGAAGGGGAGGAGGGAACTCTTTCATTCAAAGATATTGCAAGCAAAGGTGTGGTTTTACATTCAGAAGTCTTTCCCATGCTTATGAACCAAGGGACATGTTCTGCCATGCACTGGCCTCAGCTCAGTACTTTACCTGGATTTGCTCCAGGACATCTCGCTGCATCTCCACAGCCATGTGGTACACATCATGGTCAGAGCTGTTGTACATAACCGCATTTTGAAACATCAGCATAATATCACGCTGGAACTCTGCTGTGGTTCGTATCAGCCCATTCTCAATGTTCTTCTTAATGGTAGATAAATCCATTGGCCTATGAAAGAAACGCAGTCAAAACAGATATTTAACTCTTTTCCCTTTCGCAAACTGAGCTGGATCTGTGACATGTCTGGTCAGACCATCTACTCAATTTAGTAGCACCAGACCCCAGTAAATTCTTTTCCATGCAGGTTGTATTCTTGAGTCAGGAGATGGGCGTTGTACAGCAGGCACCATGAACAGTGACAATGCCTTGAGAGGCATTTGACACCCAGACATTGCTGAGACACACCAGGGTGCTGGAGCTACACCCACTGAGCTGCTCAGGAGAGAGCTCTGGGGCTAAAAGGGGATTCTGGTATCTCTTCCAGAAAAAGACATGACTCTGGACAGTAGAACAGGTGATTAAAGATGGGTCTGCAGAGTTTCAAAGACCAAATCCTATCCTTGAACACAAGTTGAAGACCACAGTCACATAGCACCTTGCTGACAAACAAGTGTTCTGGATAAAGCAGCATACTGAACTCTAAAGAGAGGGCTACATAAAGAGTCTTGTCTGCTACTAAGACAGCCTTTTTCTTGGGGAAACCTGTTTTTTATCAAGTGGTGCTAGAAAGCAACTTTATTATCAAGTCCTGCATTCTAAATGGCAGTTGAGAACCAAACCTCTCCTGTCGTGAACTGCTATATAAATGTTGTTGTTCTAGTGATAGAATACTGCCGAGCCTCTCACCTCTGCACAATACTGTGGTACCCTGGTGCTATATCGTCAGTCACAGGCTGCAGGAAGACATTGGCATACCTGCAGAGAGAAGGAGTCCACTGAGTGTCCTGTTCTTGTTAGTAAAGGAACAATCCTAAATATTTGTTCCATGCTCTCATGTTTTGTGTACTGTCAGAAGTAACATGATTCACCATTTCCCAGGACCAAATCAGATAAGGCGCAGACAGGAGAGTGAAGGACTGCCTGGGATTAGTCATTTTTTCTTCTAGTTCTCAAGACATCAAATTCACCTGTGATTAGCTGCTGCTCTCCAAACTAGCATGATGGCTTTCTTCCAGATCTTCTGGGCCTGTATAGCTTCCTGGTCCTCACTGCACACAGAGCTGAGAAGAAAAGAATGCAACTTTCTTTCAGGAGTCTCCACATTGCTTGAAGCAGAAACCGTATGGTTTACTCTGCCTTCGACATACCTACATTAATCCATGCCAGAGACAGAAAGAAACAGCGGGTGCTGTCTGCAGGCTTGTGCTTATGAGTAAGGAGAACCTTGTGTCAGACAGATCAACAAATTCCCTCTTCAAACCCGCTTAGTCAGTGAAACAGACATGAGAATCCCATGCTCCCTCCACAAACCAGCCTGGGGTTTGCACTGGTGTGGCTGAGAGCTGCAGTGATACTCACAACTGCGAGGAGGCAGGGCTGCTGGGGATGGAGTCAGCTAGCGTGTGAGACTGCAGTGGTGCATTATGGACACTGAAGCCATCATCGCTCTCACTCACAGGGGGCTCGTTATCCATCTCTGACAGATATCCCTCACCCTGATCTTCTTCTTTGGGCTCCTCCAAACTGGCAGCCTCGCTGGCACCATCCTCATCATCCTCCTCACCCTGCCCATCCTGAAATACACACAGTACATAAGTCTGTGCAACCTGCTACAACAGTGATTCAGCCTCCAAGGCATCTATGGTTCAGCTGATAAAGGTGATCTTCTTCCTATAGCTGCAGTAAAGGTGCTTCCACAAAATCCTAGTCATACTGTCCTGTTCACTGCTCCACCACACACACACATATCCACACACAGTTTATAGGGTCTGAAGCAATCTTCCCTTTTGCTCCAATTTCAGACAGCCCACTCTCTTGTCAGTGTGGCAAGCTGAAGACAAGCTTTGTTTTTTGGCAGATGGGAGCTAGGAAGCAGCAGCAAGATGTCCTAACTACTGAACCCCAGATGACTACAAGCAATTCCGAATTACCTTCATCTGACTCCTGAACAGGGCTTGGGCCTCCTCCTTCAGTGACTCTGAGAAAGAAAATGAAGCAGCAAGGTTATGATTCTCCAAAGCTGTCTTTCCTACTTCAGCTCCTGCATCAATATCTACTATCCTGCAATAATTACCACTGTTCCTGCACATATCTTCTTTTCTCCCTCCTCCCCAAAAACTGAACAAGATCACTAACATCTATCCAACTAATAATGTTGCACATAAAAGATTTCCTAGCTGAATTAAGTTACCTGACAGCTCAAATTTGTGCTGAACATCAGCCTGTGAGGAGTCTTCACTCACATTTGGGACTTGTGGAGGGGATGAATCATCATCAGGTGGGGTCTGGAGGGAAGAGAAATGCACAAATCTAGATGTTTGTGTCAGCTTACTTCAGTGAAGGTGTGGGCACATCTCGCTCATCCTAAGCTAACTTAAGGCATTGAGGTTCACTGAGCACCTCCCCAGCAGCAATTCTGTACATGGGCAGGGGGAGATACGTAAAGGCACTGCCTAGAGTGGAGAGCTTTTCCTGCAGATCAAACAGATCAGCAGCATGACCCCCAAGGAAACAAGCAGCCACATTTATTGAAGGGTCACTTTCAAACGCAACAGTTATCCTTCCTCTAAACTTCTCTCCTACCTGCCACAACTGCTCCTTTCTCCTCACACCATTTCCAGGCAGCCTCGCTGCTCACATACCTCTGTCTTCACTGTATTGGACACTGGGTCTTCTCCCTTGGCTGACTCTATCTCAGTTTCAGAACTTTCTCCTGCTGTCACAGATGCTCTTTGATCCTCTTCTATCTCTTGACTTCTAAGCTCTGGTGTTTCAGTTGCTCTTGCAGTTACTGGTACAGATTCCTCTGGGCCCAGCTGATTTTGCTCCTGCTCTGCAGGTTCTGTCTTTATTTCTGATCCCAGCTCTCCAATGCCCATTAGCTCTCGAATTCCCTTTGTTTCTGGCTCCTCACATTCCAGTCTTTCCTGCTTCACAGTTACAGACACTTGGGGTATCTGGGCCTGTTTCTCATGCTCCTGATGAATTGGGTGTTCCCATGGGCCAGGCAGGGTCTGAGGGTCATCAGTATCTTCGCAGAAAGAAGACAAAGCAGCTTCAACAACTGCTGCATCCAGGACTTCAGGATGGTCATCTACCTATTCCCAAAACACAGACAGCAGTGCAGGCCAAAGTCAACAAGAAGGGCTTAAAAATAAATTCAAAATGTTACACTGTAATGAGGCAATTTTGGAAGAAACCCCCCAGTGTGTCTACCCAGCTGCCTTTAGCAGCAGGACTCACACCACTTCCTTACATAATATGCCGGAGATCTTGTCCCCAGGGAGCTTTCAGGTTCAGAAATACATAGCTCCAGGGAAGCCACCAGCAGCACTGGTTTGTTTGCCAGATCCATGGCCCCCACCCAAACTGAGGAAGAGATTTCTCTGTACTCTGGAGCACCAAGCTAAATGTGGCACACACTGGTGCCAAAGGGCCATTCCCTATCGATCTGGATAAAGAAGGTGAGCACATGCTAGTTATTTCTTGTTTGTATAAGATGACTATAAACTGCTGAATAGTAATTACTTGAGATTAATCTAACTGAATGTGGAACAGAATGCACTGGCTCTCTATTTTGCCTATTTACCTTGTCCTCAATGATGGCTATAATGTTTCCAACAGTATCAAAGTCCAACTCTTCCCCAGTATAGGACACAGCAATATCCATCTTCTCAGCTAAATCCAGGTCTTCTTTCCCATCCATGCAGTGATCTTTGGAAGGCCCTGCAGTGCTGCCAGCTGCAGAACCCAGGCATTCTTTCTTGATTGAATCAATGATCATGGATATTTCACTGCTGTCCATGGACACTGTCACTGTATGGGAATCGGACACGGCTTCCATGGAAACACAGGCTTCTGGCTGGCTCACTGGACAAGGATGAGAGTGAAAATCAGAGACCAACCCAATGTAGTCAGGCCCACGTAAGGGCATACTGCAGTGGGTCAGACCAAGCACCAATCACATATAACCCAAGTCCACCCACAACAGCACTGCATAGAAAAATAAAAGACAAATATGGGTGACATGTTTGATTTCCCACACAAGAGACAAAGTGAGAATCCAGTCCTTGATTTACAACCCGGCTACATACCATTAGCACCCCACCTCCACCCAGCAAATCCTGCTCAAATCCCGTCTCCAAGAGCACCATCTGTTTACTCCAGAACCCAGCCTTTCCGAAACGATGGTGAGTCAAAAACAATGGTGAGACAGAAGCCCCAGCCAAGACCCTGCTGGGTGCGTTGCCCAGGAACGAACCTGTCGCTATGCTTTCTGGAGTGGCAGCTGGTGGCACAACGGATGGTACTGGCAGCGTGGGCATCATGACAATGGTTGCCTGAGGCACAGGCTCTACTGGGGGTGGTAGAAGCTTAGCTGGAGGTTCGCTGGCAACAGCGGAGAAGGAAGCAAGAGGTGAGGTGAACTGTGCAGGACCAGCTTCTAAAAGCCGGGAAAGCGTAGGAGCACCTAACAGAGAGTAGAAGGGAAAAGCACATGAGCAAGAAGCAGCCACCACTGAAGTCCACAGAGCCACCAGGGGCTGGTCGCTAGCTGGTGGCTTCCTCTGGGACGGGATGCTAGGACGTGCCTACATGTGGTCCCCAGAGCCCACACCAAAACGCACAACTCCTCCGTGTGTGCGATCTGAGAGAGCACCATGCAAACTATGGACACTGTGGTCAAGCTAAGGGCTGGAGAGGCTAAGCCACACATGCAGAGAGATGCCCTTCCAAAGGCTCATCCCAATACAAATACGGGAAATCTCAAAAACAGTGCTAAGAGCCACACAGGGTAAGGCAGGACAAACAGTTATCACAAGAGCCAGAAGGGAGCAGAGGGGATCTCTTTGCAGGTCTTTCCTGGAGACTTCCTCTTTACTCAAAGGCTGTCGTTCATCGTAATCATAATTTCCAGTCTCCATTTACTTTACCACTTGAACCGATTTAGCGGGACTTTAAGAACACACATAGATAAGGAAAGGGAGCTTGTTCATTCAGAACTAAATATGCATGAATGGCATAAATCATCAGTTTGCAGATTAAACCATTGGTTAAGATGAGCTGAAAAAGAACTACCACAGGCATGTGTCCCTAGAAGGGTTTAATGTAAAGGCTCCTGCACTGTCCTTTCCACCCCGCTGTATGGAATTTATCTTAGAGCTCACAGTCCATCGTGGTCTAATCCTTAACACAGCTTTGAGCTAAAGAACAGCTAAGATGTGTGGGGCCTCCAGCTTCGCAGGGAGCTGCAGTTTGACAAATTTAGAATCAGACCCTAGACTCAAGTTTTCCCAATCTTTTTCCAACAAAACCTCCCTCTGCTGAAATACCTGGTATTAGTCAGTATCAAAAGCTGAAACTAGTCTGGGTGGACCAGGGTCAAGCCTAATTGTTCTAGTCATCTTTCCAGATATCCCCTTTTCTGTAAAAATTAAGAGTTGTCTTACCCAAAAAAAAAAAAAAAAAAAAGAGATGACAGAAGAATATAGAAATTGCAGTAGAACTCAAAAAACCCCCACACCAGCCAGACTAGATGTCTTCATCTCTAACCAGGATTCATAAGACAGTCTGTGAAATTATGGCACATAACTAGAATCTGAAGGGATAACAATACAGAAAGAGTCCCTGCAAATTACCTGAAGCAGCAGGAGATGCAGGGACAGCACCAGGTGCCGACTGCATTTCCGCAGTGTGCAGCACTGGAAGGACGCTTCCTACCTCCAGCAGGACTCCTGAGCTGTTCATGTGACCAGAAGCCACTGCCATTTCGTTCTCACCAACCTGCCGAAGGAGGACACAACTGAAGTTCCTGGTGATTCTCTGCCAGATATGCACCTCTGCAAAGCTGCCCATCATTTGGTGTCTCAGCATTTCCCCTGTGCTTTTTGTCCAATCTAGTCCCTGCCTGAGGCCTCTTATGCAAGTCCACAACACAGGTTTGAAACCAGCTGTTTTCCTTCTGCTAAAATACAGTTGCTGTCCAATCCTCCTTTTAGGTCAGGCCAAATTTGCTCTATTTCAGTTAGTCTGTTCAAGAATACTGTAATTCTTTGCGAATAGCAAGAGATTTAGTCTCTCTACCCCCTCAGATGTCAGGGAATTATTGCTTTTGTGAGTTAAACTGAAGCACCAAGATGGAAAGTAACTTCAAAAGTAATCAAGGTCACACAATACACCTATGATAGACCTTGAAGCAGATGCAAAACAGCACCAAAACCCAAAGTCTTCCACACACTCTATTCCTTGCTCCCTCAAACCTTGCATTGCACCCTGAAAACGTATAACCCATGGAGCCTTTAGACAAGCTAACAAATAGAGAAGACCTCAAATATGACTATGGAAAAAAAAAAAACCAGCAGCAGCAATACATCTATCCCGTTTCACAAGCACTGACACAGGGAGCCGTACCACAGGCAGGCTGATGGCTGCTACTTTTGGATGGGGCTCTGAACAACGAAGGGCAATGATAACCCTTCTGTTAATTCCAAAATCACTAATGCCAGCAAGGCCAAAATTCCTTGTCATCACACTGATTTTAATAACTGTCTACAACCTAAACTAGCAGAAGTTTTAGCCCACTTCAATACTGGTCAAAAACTTTATTAAAGGACTTCCTAAGATCTGTCTTGATTATTAAAATTCAAATTCCTACCAAGATGTAAACAATAATTGTGAGCCCAAAAGAGAAAGCACCAAGAACACCTCCATGGGGACTAACCAGGATGCTGCCTCCTAACGTGACCCCCTACGGTGAAGGATTTTCTCCAGTAGTGTCTGCAACTCCAACTCCTTATGACCAAGGGGAACTAGCCAGTCCTATGTGCTGACTGACCACTACTGTCCTGCGCCCACAGCAGCACTGGGAAACAGCCCCACCTTCGTGGCTCAGGAGAGTCATTACATCTCTCAGATTTCACTTCTGTTGGGACTCTCGCAAATACTATATATTTTTAAAAAGCCCTTGCAGCTCCCCCTTTTCAGTGGGAGAGTCTGCACCAGATTGTTTGTGTGCTTGCATATATGAGCAGAGAGCTCCATACCAGCCTGGGGCTTGTGGGCAGGAGACTGCCCTTCTTCAGCAGCTCTGAGAGCAGAGGGGAAGGAGGCGGAGTTGCTTTTTGTCCTAGCATCTTTTTCTGGGGTGAATCATCAGTGACTGGGGTCATGGGGGCATCCAGGGGAGCAGAGCCTGGAGGGGTGTCAGGGATTCCAATGAAGGTGGCAACTGGGGTGCTGGGCAATGTCCCTGGAGTGACCTGAGAAAGAGAAAAACCACACTGTTCAAAGCCACACTCCACCACATGGACTAGACCCACTTGCTCCTTCCCCCAAGAGCACTGATCCAGCACACCGCAGCCACCTACTCCATTCACTCACTACACCTACGACAGGCAGATGCTTTCATCCTTGCCCTGCCCTGTACTGCCATTTTCCAGGCACAAAGAAGGCTGCCTGGTCAACCCGCTGATGCCCCTAACACAGCCTTTGATCCAAGCATCTGATTATCACAGACATCGAAGACAACACATATCTCGAACAGCACTGTACACCAGCCACACTACAGAACTACTGTAGAGAAAAGTCTGCAAAACGAGGCAAGGGCTTCTCCCAGGCTCCTGCTCCATGACAGATGCACAGCCCCATGTCCCAAGCCGGTCCTTCCCTCTCGCCACAGGAAGCATCCTTACCCCAGGGCTGGCCTCGTCCACAGCAGGCTGGGACAGGTCTCCCAGAGCATAGTCCCCCCCTGGGGAGGTGGAACCCGCAGGGGAGCGAACCATCACACCCGTTAATCGTCGGGGCGGATTCTTAATGGCCTGGCGAGCTGGAAGAGAAGAGAGGAAAAGTCAGATTCTGTGGCAGTCCCCAGGAGCTACTTCCGTTTTTGTCCTAAAGTGCCCTTGGGAAACAAACATTTATATGATGGGAACTTCCTGCACCACACTCAAAACGCTACTAGGATGGTTAATGTACTCTAACTTCAAATTTTCTCAGCAGCCAGGTATTGTCCATCTTCTACCACTAGCACATTGGTTTACTGAATTGCCCCAAGAACTATAAAATGGATTAAATAATCAAAACAAACCTCTCTTCACGTTATCATCACACAGTGGTCAAGAGGAAAACTAAAGATATGAAAAGCCTGACATTCTAATGAAGAGCTTCTTACTAATATTTCTGCCTCTTATACACATTTTTTTTTAAACAAAAACACTTCTCAGAGGTCTCTGCATCTTTCCACGTTAAAAATACACTTCTGGAAAAAGAATAAAAACTTTGTTTGCTACTCCTATAGTAAAGGAATTCCTCTCAAACAGATCTTAACAAGACTTAAATATCTCCCAAATGTTCCTAAGAACATAAGCATCTATCTGTGAGGAAGAGTAAGGAAGCACATTTCCAGCTTACCCTGATAAGCAGCATCTGTAGCCTTCCTCTTCACTTCTGCCTCCTCCTCCTCCATTTTTTTCTTTCTGTATATAGAAACAGAGTCTAGTATCACAGAGCATCCTGCTGCCCTTTACTTATCCCTGCACAATCAGCCTAGAGATCCCTGCTTTGTAATCTCTAGGCAATAATGAATTTCCTGGGCAGACCCAGGTTCAGTTCCTCTGAAGAGGGAAACTGAGTTAGAGATCATCAGAGACGGACAAACTTTGCAGGAAATCTTCCAGCTCACTATTAAAACATATGGAAGCAAGAGTGGTGTTGCAAGCCACCACCAAGCTCTTTAGTAAGAACAAAATAAAGTTCTTTACTACACTCAAAAAGATCCTCCCCATAAAACTGGTTCCCCACAATTCAAATTAAATCCATCCTTGGAAGCCAAAACATCTTCCCAGTTATCTGGTATCTTTCAATCCTAAATGTATTGAGAAGCCCAAACATCTCAATTATCTGGTTATCTTTCAAGCCTAAATGTATTGAGCAAGAGAAGTCTGCCAGGCACAAAGTTAGAGACTGACAATCTAAGAAGGAAGTGTAATATGGGAATAAATAAATAACCCACATCATAATCTCATTGCACAGCTCCTCCAGTCTATTATCCATATGTCCAGCCTGAATCAGCTCTGCATCCTTCTTGAGTTGCCTGTAATTAGAAAATCTTCTTACTTACATGACCACTGAAAAACAAATCTTAAGCAGCTCTTGTTCCACATATTCCTACCCTGTGCACCTCCCCACCTATGATTTTTCAAGACATGACCCTTGGCTTCATCACAGCTTAATGTCTCTACCCAATACCTGTATTTCTCCTGGGTTTCTTTAATCATTTTCTTCAGTTCTTCAACTCGTTCTGCAGTCAGTTTGCGCACAATAACATCTTCCACAGTTTCAACAACCTCTCCTTTTTCACCACGTTTTCTCCTATAGAATAAAAGGAAAAAAAAACAATTGAGGCAAAAACCCTAGAAAATCCAAGTTGCCCTTTCATAAATGGATATTGTCTGTCGTTCCTGTCCAAAAAATAACCTCCTTCAATTTTCCTCAATATTATCAGGAGGCACACTGTTCAAGCAGTCTCTTCTTGTAAGTTCTAATCCTTAAATGCATTCGGTATTAAAGACTTCAGAAGATTAAAAATATAAGCCCATTTCAATTTCCAGCCTGCAAATCAACTTCTGAGTTATCTGAGATGAAACATCTACTTTTTCTCAGTAACTCTACTAGGCCCCCTTTTTTTTTTGTAACTACTGCTAGCTTACTCACCACTGCCATAAGTGAATACTTCTTTCAAACATTCTGCCTTTAACTTAATTTGATGCAAAGTCCCAGTGCAAAATGCTTGAACTCAGAATAAGAAGTACCTGACACCAAAAAGCTGCACTGATAGAAAACTGTCCTTAGTCTTTTTATAGTCTTTAGTGGTGTTTTTGGACAAGTACTTACTTGGGGGTCTCTGTAGTCTCCAAGAGCTCTGAATACTGGGAGGCACAATGCTACAAAGAAACAAAGTCAGATGACACCCAACACTCATCATCAGCAAGCACCATCAACAAAGCCTTCAAACCTACTCTTCCTTCTTCAGAGGTCTAACACTTTCTGAACATATCTGACAAGTTGACCCACGGTTTCCTCCGTAACTGCAATTTATTGTACCTCAACATAAGGAAGTATATTCCCTCCCTACTCCAGCAATGCCCAAAAGTGACCTTAAAAACAAAAGGAAGAAGAGATATTCCCAAGTAACAATCTACAAATCAAAGCAAGCAAGCTGGGGCTTGTATTTAGGGGCTGTAGATGTAATGCTTCCCTCTGTGAACGCGCACCAAAAATGTTTCAACGAAAGAAAGAAGGCAGCGCTATAACAGGCCTAGACTTACAGCTTATCAGAACTAAGAAAACAGTAGGCAACATAGAAAAGAAAGATAAAAGAAGACTTTTCCTTCCTTGAGTCTTTGGAGCTCCTTCTAGCACTTTTCCTACAAAAACACTTTGGTGCCCTGCTCAACAATCAAGCACACCAAAGTACATTACAATACAAGGACAACCACAAATGCCAGTGGCAAGGAATTCCACAACTTAATTATGTGCCATGTGGGTTTCCTTAGAACTTGCCTCTTGTTCGTTTTATTTAATACCCTCTAACACCTGTATTAGATGAGGTAGTAAACAATTAACTCTTACTCATCCTCAGCACACCATTTCTGATGCCACAGACATCTCTCATACCTCCTGTTAATCATGTCTCTTTCATATTGAAGGGCTCTGGCTTAATTAGCTGTCCGATCATCTTTCTTGCCTTTTTAGGAATCCTTGACAACTTTTATTATAAGCTCAAGTTTAACTTCCTAACAGTAAAAAGCATTTAATCTGATTTAAAAATAAAATTGATTACTACTTTTCCTACTTTTTAACCAAAAATCAAACCAAAATAAGTTCCTTATATAGCTGTCATATGCCAATGGAGAACTCACTTTTTGCAAGATTCAAAAGCCAATTCCTTACCTTTTGAGAAAACCAGTCAGGTGGGCGGCCTGGCTCTGCAAAAGGTTTGATAGCTCTGCTGACTGACACCCTACAGAAGAGAAATGGCAAGCCACTGTCAACCTGCTTTCTACAGAAACCAAAATGCAGTGAAAAGTACTGATCTGTCTTGATATCCATCACTCCGAACAGTTCCCATAATCACAGCAAACTTGCCTAAGATGAAGTTTTGCTTGGGAATTATTCAAGGAGTTTTAGGACTCCAAAACATTTGCCTACTTTCAAATACATCTCCACACCCCTTTCTTTGAAAAGTAAGGTTCTAGCTTCTCATGACACTTTTACAATTCCACAACAAAACCTTTACTTTGGTGAAGGAAAGAGGCAGCAAAACAGAACCATGAGCCTTGAAGTGGTGATCAGGAACATGTTATTAAAAGTATTTCTCACCCAATTTATAAACACAATCGGGTAAGCTCACCTTACCCGATTTATAAACGCGTTACTCTTTCATTGTTCTAATTCACATGCTTCTGTTTTTAGCCAGCAGCTACAAAACAACAAAGCCCTTAAAGGTAGCAGTCTCATGCCTCCACGTTTGGTGAACAGAAAACGCACGGAAAGCACAACACGACCAGCCAGGGCACAAAAGACACCATGCCCATGCAGCACCCGTCAGTGCTTTGCAATGCGGGGCCCCGCGCCTTTGACCTCGTACCGCGCTGAGGCCCTCACCAGTTCTGGTCGCCGCTGCGCATGACGGACGAGGCCAGGCAGAGCTTCTCGCGGATGGACCAGGGCTCCGTGGGACCGGCGCTCAGCAGCTTGTGCTCTGCGCGGAGAAGGGCCAATGCCAGCGACGCGCATTGCTGCGCGCGGCACCGGGAGCCGCGCCCGGGCCGCTTCACACCTG
>NW_010584400.1:399296-415909 GCF_000705375.1 Tinamus guttatus | reverse complement strand
TTTTTGTTGTTGTTTTGTTTTGTTGTTTTTTTCTGTACATTCTTCTGATGCAGTAAGCAATTTCGTCTGTTTAGGTGTCTTACATAACTAGCAGCATGATGAGTCATCTGCGAGTGCGTGACTATAGACATGCTTCTCTGGCATGAGATAAGTTAACAAGCAAAGTAAATTTAGAATATACTTTAAAAAAAGGAGGGGAATCTGACATTCTTTATCTGATGTGAAAAATGGCTTTTAACTCTTTATGCTACCATAGAGGGTATTTTTACTATGGGACAGAGGCCCAACAGCAGACTCTAGCACTGCTTCCCAATTTTCTTTTGCCCATAGGTGGGCAGAGGACTTTGTCAGTAACCTGCCCGTGTGCAGGTGCCTATGCTGAACACCTCTGCAATTTGGTCTTCTGCACCTGGGGAGCAGCCGTGAGGAGGCTTGCTGGGGTCACATGGAAAGTAAAGACTACCTTTAAGATTTGCCGGGTTTGCTAGGTTCTTTATATTACGTGCTGTAAATGTCTTCATTTTTTTGTGCTGAGCATACCCAAATGTAGATAGCTGCTGTTCGTTTAACAGATCACTATGAAATTACAAGATGTTCCTTTCCCAGTTCCCGGTGTACATTTTCTCCTTTTGAAGGATTTGTGGATAACTTTTTAATAATCATGGGAAACACTCTAATAGATTTTCTCTTCTGTCATCTGAAGTCTACCAACTATGGTAAAAAACATTTTACCTTGGCTCTTTCACGAAGTTATTACCCTTAATACAAGGTGATCTAGAGGTGAATGGCTTCAGGTGTTCATATTTAAAGTGGTTGCCGTGCAATATATCAATAGTGCTAATCATTCTGAGTTTGAATTTTGTAAAGAGCAGGGTCTATGAAAACTATAAATGAATAGGTAGGTATATTATTAGGACTCAAATAGTGTACTTTGGCATTCCTTCTCTATATTTTGAAATTATATCTAGAAATGTAGTCCTGGTGCTTTACTTAAAAAAAAAAAAATCATTAATTCTAAGGATCAACTACAGGCATGGCATCTACTCAACACATAATATGCAACGTGTGATGCAGAAGATCAGCTTGTAGAATGCTAATTCATTAATGTTCTATTAAGAAAATGAGAATTACCCCTGCATAAATAAGCTAGTCATAAGCATTCCTGAGGCTGATGTGTGTGATGCTAAAAAAATCACTTGTTTAGCAGTAATTTATTTTACTGAATATAAATGTACATTTCATCCACCCAGGGTACCGGGCAGGGAGGCAAAGCATTTAGTCTAAAGCTCTCAGCCACAGTAATGAGCAAAAAACACTCTGATCTTATTATAATGATTTTCAACTCACAGGCTTAGGCTTTAGAAGGCCTCCACAAGTTAGGAATGATTTCATAGCTGTGGTGAAAGGGTTAGTAGGTAATTATTGCTGCAGTTCTACTTTGTGACTATTTAGATCATCATGGAGACCTCTATGCTCCAGCTGCCTGGCATTCTCAGAGACTTTGTTAAATAGCTTTAGCCATAATAGAGTTAATTCTGAAAACACTGAAGTCTGCAAAGAATGCTGGTTTCTCAGAGGCTGCTTTTGGCTTGCTGGCAAGGTAGAGATTTGTTACATAGCATACACTATATACAAACAAGGGCAACACACACTCTGAGAGCTTTTCTTCCTATTTATTTCACTGTTAGTGAACTGTTCCAGTTTCTGCTGACAGAAATTTGGATGAGAGGTAGCACTGTTTATATTATTTTCCCCGAGTATAGAAGACATTATACTAAATACAAGTTATTGAGCATCTTAAAAATGTTTCTTTTTTAAACCTTTCCCTCTTCTACTAGATACTTTCTTTTTCCTCCTCTCTCCCTCCCCTTGCCACCCTTTGTGAGCAGGAGAGGAAGCTCTACAAGCTCTACTTTTGCTCCTGTTGATAAGTATAATGAGTTTTGAGTGTCAACATCAAGTGTTCTGTGTCATCAGTTCTTTGAAACTGCAGTGAAATATGCAAGTCAAGGAGAAAAAAAAACCCTTCGCTTTCAGCTTGGCAGTGTCCTGTGCTACAGTGCTGTAGGGAATGTTGATAAACATTTGGAAGAGCTGAGAGGTGGCAGAGGCAGGTTGGGAACTGGTGGCTTCTCATAGACCAAAGCAAGCTGTCAGTTCATCTCCTCCTGCATCTGAATCCCAGATTCTTCTGCTTAGAGGAAGCTTTGACATCTCTTCTGGTTTTACATTTTCTGGATATAGGAAATAAACAATGCATTGGAAACATAATTTTAATAAACATTTCTAATTGATATAATATTTTACATCTTCCTCTGCCTCTGCTGAGTAGATGCTGCTACTTCCAGTTATTCATTCCTAATGAAGGAAAGTATTCTAATTCGTCTTTAGCAGTCCTCCAGGTAGAGAGGATTTTGTTTTGTTTTGTTTTGTTTTGTTTTGTTTTGTTTTTTCACCTGGCATGGATGTGCTGTCATTGCTGCTGCTGGTTTGGCTAGTAGAAATTACTGCTGCAGTGGACATCTCGCCTAGAATAAAAGCGGGGTCAAGGTGGAGAGGTGAAAAGAATCGTGAGTAACCTGGGCTTTTCCTTCTCTTCTCCTCTGCTCTTTATTTGAATAAATGTGGTAGGCCTCATTTGCTGTGTAATTCTTCCTTCTCCTCTCCAATTCCAAGGTTGTTTTTCTTTAATAACAACCTTAAGGCCATATAAAATTATATATTTAAATATGCATGTAGAAAGCATGGGCCACACCTTCTGTAAACTCCACACATCTGCAGTACAGTTCCGTATTTCAATGGAAGGTTTTTTAACAGTCTGTTCTGATTAACTCTTATATATCCAGAGAGCTGTAAGAGTTGTTCCAGGGCATAATCAGCTGAGCTTTTTCTATTTATAATCTTACTGTTTTGTAGACTGCTGCAAATGTTGACATTGAAAAAGGCAGCATTTTTTTTAAGGGCACTGTTTACATAAAAGAATTGTGTAACCATTGTGATGATGCTAGGTAACTTTATTGATACAAATGGTATAGCTGCAGTCTAAAATCTGTAGATTTAGAAAAAGAGGTTAACAGAGCATTGCAGATTGTGCAGTATTTATCCATGTTGCACTTAAAAAGAGAAATGAACATTGCTATTAAAAAGGAAAGTAGATGAGTCATGATCATACTTGGGAGTGAGAGCTGCAGGATTTCTTACTGATACACAGTTATTTTATTGAAATATCCAGATGATTTTTTTTTCATTCAAAGGACAACTCAGTTCTTTCTGAGATAATTCTTTATTCCTGTCTAGCAATATGAATAAGCATGGTGATTATGGACAATAAACCATTAGCATTATGCATGTGCATTTTTGCTGTACTTCTAGAGATATCTAGAAAGGAAAAGGAAAAAAAAAAACAACAACTAAACAAGGAGTACTTAAAATGGAAAGGAGATCTTCAGTGTAATTCAGCCGAATATGACATGATTGATTCAAAAATAGATGTGATAGAAGTCTCTAAAATACCCAGAACTTGGAGGAGTGACTGTTGATATCCCGGGGCTGGATATTATCTTGACAGTCTTGTTATCTGAAAGTTGGTCTTCAGCTTGAGTATATCCTGAAGTGTGAACTTATATACCAGTAAATCTACTGCTTCACTTGGTCCTGCCAAGTCATCGCTCTTAAAGAAAGAGGTCCTGGATTGAATGAAACTGAAGACTGAGTCATCCGTTCGCAAGCAATTTACATCTAAATAATACGCTGCCTGAAATGCAGTACCAGGCTGTTAATATGTGCATAAGTGCTGCACATATATAAATAGCATCCTATGACTTATAAATATTCAAGCACATTAAATAACTGTGCCTAAAAGAGCCCTTTAATTTAATGCATGTGGAAACTGAGGCACATATCTGATAAGGCCTAAAATATGTTGATTTAAATTTTTCCAAGGCATAATTCTTGCTGAATAAAAATATCTTTTAAAATATGCATGTATGTGTGTGTGTCTGTGTATCTAGTTTTGTTGAAAAAGCTATTTCCTGGGGTACTGTGTGGTCACTTTTGACTCATTAGTTTTCAGATCTTTAAAAGCTAGAGTAGTTAGATTTTTACATGAAGAGCTGGTATAGATGCAGATGCAGATATTAATTTCTCGCAAAAGTTTTCTGAGGAAAAGCTAATCAGTTTGGGATGACATTTAGCCAAATGAGTATGTTACACAGAGATTCAGGAGCTCAGGAGAACCACACCTTTGGAATTTGTAATACAACTGTTGTAGGTCATTTAATGTCATCAGGAATTGGTAATTATATTTTCTGGATTCAAAGTCTTTTTTTCTATTCTGATTACAAAGCACTCTCAATCCAATACATTTTAGGAAATTTCTAGTAAACGGTTAAAAGAAAAACAAGTGTGTAAATTAGTTTTTATATCATGTCCATACTATAATCCTTGCTTGGAGAGATCAGCTGAGGGATAAATAAGACTTTTATGCGCCTAATTCAGGAGAAGATGTTTGAATCAGACCCTACTGTTTCTTTTATTTAAATATTAGATTTTTTTTCACTAATAACATCTATTTGGCAAGAGACATTTCACAGGAATGTTATTTGCAATGAATATCCTTTAGTTATGATACCCAAAATGCTAAAATTTCTCTAGCAGCAGAATGTGCACGTATCATGGCAGAGCTGGAGGTCACAAGAAGTAGACAAGTGGACATCTCTCGCTTTCTGAGGAAGGAGAAAGCCAAAATGTTATGCAATTACAGCAGTTATTTTGCTTGTCAGTTGCCATTAAGATTGTACATCTGCCTGTCAGATTCCTTAGTATGTAAATCAAGTTTTTTACTTGAGGATTTTCTTTTGCTTATTTTTACTTTATTTATCTAAATAAAAGTACTAATAACTAGTCCAAAAATTGTGTGATTATATAATGTAGATGTTTGTTTCATTGATTAAATTGTATAACCCAAGCCAAAAGTTTCTTTAAAATGCAGCTCTTAATATAGGAATTTCCACTAAAGCTTTCAACTTTAGCAATTAAGAGGTGCTTGGAAAGTCTCCTAAATTTAAAAAATATATACATTTCAAAATACTTCTGTTCCAGGTGGTTTGAACAAATAACTTTGCATTTCTTTTGATTGTCTGCAATGCTCCTCCAACTCCTTTATTTACAGGGATAGTGGTATGTTCAGAGATCTCATGAGTTGCCTAGAAATCCAAGTTCCAGCTGTGCATCTCAAGGGCAAGGACCGTAATGCAACTGTCATTTCTATGAGTGGATTTTGATTCACCTGAGCTTACACCACCTTGTAAGAAGCTTTGTTCCTCTCCTTCTCATCTAAGAGTCTTGGAGCAGGGAGTTTCCTTTTTTCTGATCCTCTGTAACCAAAATGAGTGAAATTATGGAAGAATATGGAGAAATGGTCAGTGTCTGCATAAGTGTATGTGTATATATATACACACATACAAACACATACACTTATGTATACAAAAGCAGGGGAAAATATCAGTAAA
Source organism: Tinamus guttatus (assembly GCF_000705375.1). The sequence goes on along the minus strand of NW_010584400.1, from coordinate 410,399 downwards.
TAATGATGACATTTTTATACTGCTGTGTACTGCTTAAAAAAAAAAAAAAGGCAGTGAAAGCCATCACCCTTTTCCTCTGGGCAAGAAATAAAGTGTCATCGGTTCTAAAAAACAGTGAATGTATGTCATACTTTGGATTTACTTAGAAATAGGCAATAACTAAAACTTTCAGTCCACTGAGAGATTTATAAGGACAGAAAGCTTTAAAATTCCTGCAATGTGTGGCAAGAATAAAAATCATTTCCTCTAGTTACTATCACTGGTTACATAAGCCATTTACTTAAAAAGGATGTTGGCAACCATAATTTATCTTTTAATCTAGTGATATTTTGTTTTGTTCAGGGTACACATTGATAGCTGAAGCCTGCTTTGTATTTGAATATGACTCAGCAAGTGCCCAGTGAGTCTAACTTTCAGTGTAGCTCCATCCAGAACCGCTCAACCTTGTTAAAAGCTTTAGGACATTTTGCTGTTATCATGCTGTTACAGCAGGATGGTATTCATTTTTCAGTTAATCCTAGTCCACTGTTTTCTAGGTAGAGCAAATAAACTGAAGTTGTCTACATAGTTTGTTCTGAAAATTTTGGGTTGCTCTTCATTGACTGCTTGGTTGGTTGTGAATTTATTGGATTTTTGGTTTTATGCTTTTTTTGGCAAATCCAAATTCATTCAGTTAGTTAAAAATCTAGCCGTTACTTTTCAAGTTTCTCAGACTCGTTATTTTTGAGGCAGGCTGAAGAGTGCACTAGAGGTAAATACTTATTCCATGGTTTATATTTTAGTATCAGATAAATACATCCTTTCAATAGATTTTGTAAGAAGGAAAAGAAATAAGTAATAAAGTCCAGCTTTCCCTCACAAAACCTCTTTCAGTGTTTAGCTATCATGTTGCTGCCAATAGACTTGAATAGAGAAGGATCAAAGCCAGTACTGAAGTAAGTTTGAAAAAGATATATCTTATGGCTAAAAATCCTACAAGAGACCTTCTGTGCAGCATTGGTAACATGTCAAATCTACCTGACATGTTGGCAGGGCAGGGGACAGCTAAGGGCAACTTGCTTCTGCCAGGGCCACGGTTGTGATGCAGTACATCATGTACTATGATAGTCCCAAGCCTGTTTTCTTGGAGGGCATATTTAGAGGCAGATGGATTGCTCTGTAAGTAACAGGTTGTTCCCATGCACCGTTTTAGCTGGGAGCCCTTAGTCTTAGCTAGCATAACAGAGCTCAAAAATAACACTGGCTGTGCGCCCATTTTTCAGTGTGGGAGCAAACACTGGGCTCCCCAGACAAAACGTGACTGGGAGCAGGCTATTGGTAATAAATTAGTTCAGCTGCCAAGAGATGAACTCTCTTGGTGTGTTGTAATACACTGTAGGTTCGGTACACCTGCTTTCGATCATTAAAAATGGACAACATTTTATGGTATCTAAGAACTCTGAACAGAAAGGATAGTTCTCTTTAAATGCTAGAGACTTTCTTTTGGAATAGATGGGACTGATAAGAAACTTAGAAGAACAATGGAAAAGGAGATGATTAAAAAAAGGAGAGAAAAAAGAGAGAAAATGAAGAGAAAATTGGAAGTCAACAGAAATGTGAGGTTTGAGTAGCTGAAGACTGAGGAAAGTAAAGAAAAAGGCCTAGAGAGTGGAAGGAGAAACAAAGGGAAAGAGAAGGAAAGAAGAATACAAAAGGGTGTAAAGCAATCTACTGAGGTTATCATTTTACCAATTTGCAGTTCCTTATGCCAGATGCCTACTCTGTGCTCCACTTCCATCACAGATATCTGTACGATCTAGGAAATAACCTCTTATATCTTGAAATAATTTTAGTTAGAACATTATTTTGTCTAAGTTATAGAATAAAATGAACAATTTTAGTTTAAAATTGCTTCAGTAAGATCTTCAAACAGAACTATAATGAGTTGACATTGATTCAAAAAGCCCAAAGATTACAGAGTAATTAAAATTTGAAGTATTCGGTGCCCTGGAACTTTTGACCTTTAATAAATTTGAGTGGGATTGAACTGAATTTCAATGTACAGAGTACCAGATGATAGATAGTCAATGAAGCTTCTCAGATATTACATTTCTGTAAGACATTCTACAGCTACAATAAAACCCTTATATAATTTTGAATCATTTACATGGAAAAAAAAAAGAATAGTTTCTATGAGCCTATTCTGCTTTTGTCTAAAATGATTTAGTAGGAAATGGTCTGAAGTTGCGTTCAGGTTAAATACTAGGAAAAATTTCTACACAGAAAGAGTAGTCAACACTGCCATCCATGGTAGTGTTCAAGAAACGTGTAGATGTGGTGTTGAAGGGCTTGCAGTTGTACTTGATCTCAAAGGTCTTTTCCAACCAAAACAAGTCTATGATTCTATGATGATACTTTTTTAGCAACTTTATTTCTTACATATTATTTTGGAGCAAAAATATTTGTAACTTACCGATGTGGAGAGATAAATGTCTGTTTCTTTTTGAGGGTCCATCTGTTTTTAACCATCTGTTAAAGGAGGGTTAGGTATATTCTGCTTAAAATATAATTGGCAATAGTTTATTTAGAATTACTCTGTAATAAAAGAGTTAAGTGTGTTACCTAGCACCTGGATAAAGCTTTTACTTTTTAACTTGCAATTGTGTTTGATGTTAGTTGTTGTGCAAGGGTTATGCAAGTGTTAACACCATTCCCTGTGTGAATTCCACTAAAATCGTCTGTGAATGCATCTCCTCCTTTTTTTTTTTTTTTTTTTTTTTTTTTAATCCTTATCTTAGGTAGTTCAGGATCCTTCTGCCTTTTCTCTTGGTGATAGGAAATCATTAGGCAGGGATATCTTAGGTAGGAATATGAGGACCACCCAGTGCCTAGATAAGTAGTTTTTGGTGCTCTAAACCGCTCTCCTGCCAAGATAGTGTTATTAACTCCACATATCTAAAGCCATGATTTAAAAGTCACGAGATACAGAAAAGAACATTAAAGAACCCTCTCATTCGTCTTAAAATATCTGAGGCTCCCACTTGCATTAACTCTCATTTTCAGGTTGTTTCCCAACACAGAAGAGACTCAAGTAGCCATCACTTGTCTTGAGGGCCTGGAGCTTTATCTGGTCACAGTCTTACATCCTACTGCTAATGAAATTGCAAGATGTGGCCGGCTATATCAGACACAGGTGCATTGCTGCCTAATAGAGGAAGATGTCTTTCCAACACAAGACCTTATGGATTCCTTTTTTTCATTGGGGGAGTTTTTGTTGACCTTTCTCCTCTTGTGAATGTGAAATCCTTCTGCCAGCTTCTCATTCCTCAGACAATGAGGGGAGGGCAGACAGGGATTCCCAGTTCCTCCCTTCTCTCCACGGCAGTGACTGGGAATACAGCATGCTGTTTTGTGTGCAAATGCACATGGCTTTGCCTGTGCATGTATTTGGGAATATCTTTGTCACTTAATCACTAGCATTCGTTTCAACTCTGCCCTTTCCTGATGCCTCATTCCTTATCCCATACTTGTGTGATCCAGTTGGGATTCTTAAGCTACATGTCCACCATAGCTGCCCAGGAATGGATCTTGTGTGAGAGTCACCAACTGATGAGACAGTGAGCCTCGGATAACCTGATTCCATGTGGAAATAAGAGACCTGTTACTGCCATGATCAATATTCCAGATGATCCTTGGGATTCCACTGAGCGCACAGTAGAGAGCTGGGGACCCTACTGGGATTTCTATCACTTAACATGGCTCTCTAAAGTACTTGTTGAATTTGGGGTAGATGAGGGTCTGGGTTGCAAGTTGAAGGATCAGAAAATCTGTCTTCCTTTTGCATGTTCAGGTTAAAACACAGTGGAAGGTGCCAGAACTCATTTCAGGTCTACTTGTGTTAGCTAGAAAAGATGTTTTACCCAAATAGGAAGCTTTTGTTTAAATTTTTAAAGAAAATCCTGATTTCTGTACTATGAGCTACGCCTATGTGGTTCAGTAGGAGGCTACTTCATTTACATAGATACTGTATGTGATGATGCTTCTGCATACATGTGTCAAAGCTTCAGAATAGTGCCAAATATCAGAATACACTGGCACTTACAACACTTTCTTACTGCAAATATTTTGTCTTTTATTATAAAGGAGTATTTTTCATTTTGGTTTTGTTTTTTATGTAATTTTCTTTTTTTCTAGAAAGCAAGTATAAATGTAATTGTTAATTCATCTTTTACTTATTATAACGTAATAGTAAATAATTTTATGATCTACCATTTTTGCTTGGTTATTTGTAAATTTGTAAAAGTAAATCATTGCCTGATTCATCACTGTCCTGCTTCAGGTCTGCCCTCCAGTGGAATTATTGCTCTATAATGACACAGCACTGGACCACTGAAGTGATAAATCTGACCCTCTTGTCACACTTGAAAAAGTCCTTATCGCAGCAAATACTCACAGCAATAGTTGTTTCTGTGCAAGGGATTAATGAATAAAGATACCGCAATCCAGAAAAATGAATGAATTTTTAGCATATGAACTGTGCACCTTGTGTCTCCCAGGAGATATTTTTATATCCTGAAAGAATGTATGAAGGAAAAAAAAATGAAAAAAAAAATAGTGAACATGAAGCTTGCTATATAGAGAACACCTCAAAGATAATATTTATTTTATGTTTCTTGAGCTTCCTTTGGATTTTCTTCCAGGATTTTGAAACTGTAGTTCCTTCCAGCTTTCTGGAGCCAAAACTACAAGGAAAGAAAACTCATGATGATGGTTGGTGCAAACGCTCAAGAAGAGTTTATGAATATGAGTTTATTTTCTAAATGGCTGTTCAAGCAGACCTGTCATTCATGATTGGCTGTTTTTTTTTCAAAACTGGATTTGTTCACAAATATTAGGGAATGACTATTCTTTATATAATTACCTACAACTTCATAAAACTAAGCTATTTGCATTCTTGCAGGTAATAAATAGCACATTTTTCAACTGTTCTCCTTTTTTAAAAAAGTTTTTCATCCAATTAGGTAACAGAAGCAATAGTATGTGGGTTCAGGGACCAGTTGTATACTACATAAAATAACTTTATAAAATAACGTGGATTTAAAAGTGAGTAAATTGAATTTCTTCATCCAGAGTGTATTGCCTCTACATACAAGGAATATATTTGTGAAAATCCAAACCACTTCTTAAATAATGAAAGAATGCATGAAATCTGTTATTTGCCACAGCTACTTTTACACGGTACTGTGGTGCAAGATCATTACATGTTTTTCTGTCATAAAAAAACATTAAGGCAAAATACCATGAAACAGGACTTGTGTGCTGTAGCATTCAGTATGTCAGGCTGGTTTTACTCAAGATTGAACATGATAAAAAACAAAAACAAAAAACAAACAAACAGAAACAAGAAAAAATGGATAAATTCAAAGAGCAGAAGTTTTTGGATGAAGCTTTTAAGAGCATCTCACATTTGATGCTTAGTTTAGCATCTCTGAAGACATATTTCTAATCTTCTTTCCCTCTTCACATTTGTAGCACCAATTTCTGCATTAAACGCCAATCTTTCCTGCATCAAAATAGTCTTAGGGTGCATCTCTATGGGTATATACCCATCTTCCTGATTTCATGATTCATGCAAGATTTTAGTGTCTTTGAGATATCTGTGTGTCATCTGTGTATCACAGTATCTGTGCTGCTGGCCTACAGGGCTAGGTAGGCCTTTTGGCGGTATAGAATAGAGATTTTTACAACATATGTTTTTTTCATTCACAAACCACATCCTTGAGTGGAGAAAGCCACTGACCACATATACCATATTACAAATTTTGATTGGAGTAATTAATGTGAAGGTTGCATTGATAGTAAAATCTACAGAAATGAATATTTGTCCATACTGGGTAGGAAATTTGTGAAAAATCTTCATCTCTGATGAACTGAGCTGGCAGATGCAGTCACGGCAGAAAAATACATTTAGTTATTATTCTTTTACATAGCATTCCTGACCCACTCCAAGCTGCAGCAGTTCAGAATCAATCAGTTCTTTGCCCTTAGTTACACTGCCTTTCATCAAGCTTTTTATAGATTCTGCCTACCCAATGGACTGTATTGTCAGGCTGGGAAATTACGCTGTGGAATGTTTCTGCCGAGGTATTGCAGCTAAGGAAAATGGACTTTTCTGTGTTCCTTGCATTTTTATTTGTGTTTTCCTTTCAACAGACCTTGCTGATAGAAGTTACCTTTTGGAGGTCTTACTCTATTTGATCTCTTGATTCTTCCTCTGCTGAGACGATTCTGGATTGCCAAACAGTGAACAGAGAAAGCCGCTGCACGCTTTGGGGGCTGCCTCAGTTATCTTTTCCTAGCCATGTGGACTGTCTAAGCAGAAAGTGTCAGTGAGGAAGAAATGTCTCCCAGTTACTGACACTTCATATTAGCTGTGCTGAATCAGAGTTAAGGAGGCTTAGAGAATTTACATAAATCTGTAACTATGGAGCCCATTTTCTCAGAGTTTTCTCTGACAGACACACAATGCACCACAGAAAGAGTAAGGTATTTAATGAGAAACAGATGAGGCCTGTATGTTGTTAACGAGGAAAGACTACTGTTTTTTATAAAGAGAAGCCAACATAACATTGGAACAAAAACCATGTAGCTTATGGGATATTGCAAGTAGTTTTATATCTTGCTTAACATAATACATCTTCTAAACTATCCAAGATACAGTTGTTGTGTATATCTTAATAAAAAAGCCATAGAAGCTAATAAACATACTCTTCCAAGTAATTTTGGTTTTAGTTCTTTCAATATCATTTTACAAACATACTATTTTTATTTCAAGACACTGTTTCTCTCTCTACAACAATGTCTAAAGATAATATTTTTCTCACAGTCAATTTTTGATTGCTTTAACATCTGTTGATGTGATTTATTAGTGTTCAGGTAGCAATTAAAGATACATTTTTGCTTTTTTTCTGTTCAACAACATAAGAAGACTCTAACTACATGTTCACTTGAAAACAACGTCTGACTCACTTAACTTTTCTTTTTTTTTTATTTTTTTCATAAAGACCATTGGGAATATTATAGTTTTACATGTCAGCTGTTAATGGTTTTATATCCAGTATTTGATTTAAAAATCACATGGCCCTGAATAGTAGTGTGTTTTTTTTTTTTTTTTTAGCCAAGCCTGCGCAGTTTCATATAACACTATGACATAAAAGTCTTCTTTTTACTGACTGTAAACATTTTAGTTAGCATTTTATATGCAGCACCTTTAAGCTTTAATTGGATATCTGATATTCTGTGTACATAAGCACCTACCAGATAATGTGGAAATTGTGGACCAAGAAGCAATGATGTTATTGTGCTGGTGGATGCAGACTTTAGCCTGTGTTGTCAGATTGTCTCCCAGGAGTGTCTGCTGTATTTCAGAAACCCTTTTGATATGAACTGTTAGAGAAATATGAAAATGATGAGGCAGGTGCCAAAGCAAATTTTTGACAGGCATTTTATCCCATCCAGATTATAAGGTTCACACTTTTTTTTTTTTTTTCATCTTAAGTATTCAAATCTCAAACTATGAGTCTGGTAAGGTTACATCTGACTTTCCATATATATTTTTTCTAGGATCATGTTATAAATTCTGTCCATAGATGTTTTAGTCTATATTAAATCTTATTTTTTGGGATGCCAGTTGTATCTGTAGAAGAGCGAATGTTGTTATCTGTTTTGTGACACAAAATCAAGAAGAAAATAATGCAGTACCTGCAGTGCTCTTGCAGCTGCAGCACCTCCTGTTCTGTGAAAACAAGTATGATCAGAATAAAATGTTTTTCCCTTTTCTGACTTGCTGACACTCCATACTTAACTAGGGAAATCACCAAAAGTCAATGAACAATACTGCATCAAAATGCAATTTGAAGAGTTAGTCCATTCTTCAACCTTTTAGACTGATATTTTGTGGGGTGTATTTCAATTCCTGAGAGGTTTCATCTCAAGAAATACCATCCAGAAACCTTGTATCAATTGCAGTATTCAAATACGATATTAATTAATCCATTTTATTCACATCACTACTAGGTTCTATAAGCAGTACTGTGCATACTATCCTTACTTTATGGATAAAGTCAGAGTGCACAAAGGATGGTAGACACAGCATTTGCAACAATTTGTAAGTCACACAGAAAAATTCTGGTTTTGTAGATTCTTATCTTGAAGTTCTGAACTCATGAAAAAATGCTGTTGTTACAAGCAAATAATATGTTGGTGCATCTGCATATAATGAAGTGTCTACTTACAGGCTTTGGCTCTAGACATTTTTTTGTGCTAATTACTTACAATGTTGCCATATGCTATGAGCACCTATTGAAAGAGCTACTGCTCCAGAAATATGTGGGCTGACAGGCTCTTTTGAGGATGTTGCAGCAGAGGTAGAAAATGTACTTCTGGATTATCTGTATTGATGAGACAGGGGGCAGATTCTGGTAAAAATTCTGCATAGATGTAGTGCACCTATATAGCAAGCAACATTCTCTCCTGCAGTGCTTTTTGATACTTAGCTTTTCTCACAAAGATAGTTCACAACAACAAAGCAAGAGAACAAACCTTGGAGTTACAGCTTCTGGCTTTAATGGCTCTGAAAAGTCTACAGGAAAAAAAAAAAGGCCAAATAGAGGAAGGAAAAGGTCTTTTCTCTCGGCTATAGTAGAATCAAATGATTTAATATTTTGGTTAGGAGTCCGAGAGGCCAGGTGTATCAATGAGTCAAGAGAGCAACCAAATAAAGATAAAGGTATAAAGCCTATCCAAAAGCTTCTCTGTGGCAAAAAAAAAAAAAAAAAAAAAAAAAAAAAAAAAAAGATTGCTTTGGAAAAACCTGTATGGGAAGCCTAGGACAGTAGCCTTATTAGACAAGAGTCCAATACTTGGACAACTGCACCATTGAAAGTACAACAGCATTTTTTGGCAACAAATCTCAGCTGTGAGCTGGGGCTCCTCAATAAAAAAAATGTCTTAGAAACCAAGAACTTAACTACGGATACATAATTTGAATGCCACCAGGAAGATAAGTAGCAGCTACTGAGAAAAAATGTTATAACACATGTTTCTTAATGAACTGAATGCTTAGAATCAGGTCAATCTCATTGACATGGAAAATTGGAAATTCCAACTCCGGGGAAAAAAAAAATATATATATATATATATACACACATATGACTAATGCTTTTCAATATTTAATTGATAGATTTGCTTGCTAAGCAAAATAAGGTGCGACCAAACACCTTACCGTGTAATAATGATATCTACAAGTCCACCTGGTTGTCACTGAGGTAAGCACTATATGTCAGACTTGACATTACTTCTGGCAATCATCTCCTTAATCTCTCGGCCACTTACATAGACCAGGAAGAATTAAAAAGGTAGAACTCTGGTGTTAAGTAGTCTGCCAGGTAAAATCTACTACACGATGAGGGGTAACTACTAGGAGCAAAAGCTCTATTGTGATAGAGGTGGACTACAAACTTGTAGTTCTTGTGAAGAGCATTATACATGTTCCTCACATATACCTGGAACATGGAAAACTCCCATTTTCTCTAGATAAAGGATGTAATGAGTTGTAAAATTAACTTATTTTAACATAATGAAATGGGGAATTGAAATAAAAAGAAGTAGGAAACATCTCATTGGTTTATTACAGAAGAGCTGAATGTATTTATTCCAAAACATGCTATGTTAAGTGTTAGGATTAAACCCTGCAATTCAGCAAGAATTAAGCAAAGAATAAATAAATAAAATACCCATACATCTGCACAGTGCTTAGAATTGTGATATCACCCTTGCTGCTATTTGTTTTCCTCCCTAGTTATACTTGATTATTGGGTTTTGAATTATAAGATAAATTTTCTGATAAAGTGGTTGAATTGTGCAACAACTAACTTCTACAAACAGGAAGCAGGCATAACAGCTCAGTTTTCACTATTGTATCAGGACAATAGAATTTTTTTTTTGTTAGAGGAGGCAGCAAGGTCAATGTCACTGTTTCCAAAGTAACCCAGATTCCAGGTTCTTATGTGACATGTTTCATATCACTCACAGAATTAAGCCTCAATGGAAGGCTCCAGCAGGCAGAATAGAAATATCTCATTCAGCAGAGAAGTGTTGCAGCTGCTTTAAGCAACACACTGTTACACTACCCTTTGTTCTAGTTAACAAAAATCTCTTCCATAACCTCCACAGCTTAGCAGATCTGACCTTGAGTTTTCCTGATTGGACCTGCAATTCTACTTTTCCCATGAAATTGGACTGCTATATATACTCACCTCCGAGCTTCGATCTGATATAGAAAAAGTCAAATAAAGCCCAAAGTTTCCAATATGTTTACACAGAGCTGGCGAATATAAACAATATCCGCTATGTTCAGCCTTAGAATGCACTGCTGATTATTTCTAGATCTCTTGGAAGATACATAGAATTCATATAGTTATGATATTTCAAATAAAAATTTCAATATCTTTGCACTTACTTCAAATAACTAACATCTGAAATAAAATAAGAAATTATCGGGATGCCAACTACAAAGATGCCAACTACATTGAATGTGATATCATGCTGAAGTTTTCAAAATGCTTCCAGATAAAGTCATTGGTGAGCACTCTTAAGAAAATGCTGGATTTCAGATTGAAAATCCAGAATTTTGTTGTCATTTGCATTATCCAGATAGCTTTGATCATACTATACTTTCTCTGCTTTCTTCATATTCAGAAAGGTACGTTCCCACTTTTTACTTGCCACTGTGTTATTAATATAATACTTTAGTACAGCAGTTATAGACCCAGGCTCCAGTCCTGGAATGGTGAAGAAAAGCTAGGAGCTGCTTGAGGAATCTTTAAGCATTCATAGAATAAATCCTCTTTAGTATTTTTAAATGCTTGCTTTTCTCAGTTGATTGTGGCAATCTCGATCCCCAGCAAAATCTTCGTGGCTCATATTCCACATCTGTATTTTCTAAAGCTTTTACAAGCCTTTTGCACTTCCCCAGCCCTTTCACACCTTGCTACATTATGTGCAGTAGGCCTATGGCAACCTGACAGTTCACGCCAGTTCAATCCAATTAACTCTGTACGTTTG
>NW_010584400.1:348485-399260 GCF_000705375.1 Tinamus guttatus | reverse complement strand
AAACATATTCTGTGTATTTAACGTGCAATGTGCAATTCATAGATGAATAGAACAGTACCTTCCAGAGCCAGGTGAGTATGACGTGAGTGATGAGTGATACTAGATCTTGTCTTCCAGGCCGTATCTATTGTAATTACACAACTATACACAGAAAAATAGTTTCACTCAAAGTGAATGGAGCCACTTTTTCTTAATTCAAAACAGCCACTTTGTTACAGGACAGCAACATGGAAAGAATGTCAGAATCTCAGTAAAAGTTTAAGAAAAATATTAGGTATTCAAAACAAGGTACTAAAAGGGAACAGTTGTGCAGTTTTGCCTCTCATCTACTACATTTTTTTCTCATTGATGTAATTCACACATTTTTGACAACTAGCAAATTTCTCACATAAGAGTTAGAAAGTAGAAAGATGAGACTGAAAGGTTTATTGTGAAATATTTAAAGAGCATTTAAGAACTTTGAGATTCTTGGAATAATGTAAGCTTTGTTTCAATAAGGTACTTCCAGTACTGTTAGAAAGCTTATTTTTTTCCTTTGAACTCAAACTTAGTGTTTTGTTTACTTTGTATTAAAATGCACATGCAAAAGTTTAAAAAGCTCCTAATACTGAATTTTTAAGTGATAAAAGATTTCAACATGGACCTGAGCCATGAAAGCTACGTAAATGTCGGCTATGGTTGTTTTTTCTGTGACTTGATATCAACTCTTCATGCTTCACAGGTGACAATAAATTTTGCTTCATTTGCAAAATGTGAATGCATAGATATGAGTTTGAATTTCAGAGAGATGATCAAAATAATGTAGATAAGCTCAATTCATGCATTAATTCTTTTAGCATAATTATTCACATGTAGTATAAAGTTACTGTACAAATCTCATGTCATACAGGATATTTATTTAGACAGCTCAGTTTAAACATCTGAAACTAAAAGACTTCCAGAAAGCAAAAAGTATTCCAGAATCCTGCTGCAGGAAACATCTTACTGTGTTTTCATGTCATGGGAAATGCAAGCAGTACATTTAGTGAGATGAATATTGGTAATTAGTGAGCTTAAGACAGTGCTTGTACTTTCAAAATGATTTTTTTATCTAATACGATATACTCGCAAGATCGTGAAGCCCCAAGCGGTGAAAGGAACAGCTTAGGAATTTGCATGCTTTTTGATAGTTAGCTGTGAGGACTCTGAGGTATAAACAACCAGACACCCGGTGCAAACCTATTTAAAGAAAGAGGAAAAAAAAAAAAAAAAGAATGCTGTTAACCAGACTTGCATGTTTCAGTTCACTGCTGTGAACTACATTTGAGTCATTCTGTTGTGAAAAAACTATGTAAAAATACCCTTAGACTGAAATAATAAACCTACATTTGTAATACACAAAGCTTATATCTGATTTCACCAACTGTTTAATATATTGTCATAGGTGTTTAAGCTGTTTTTGTTGTGAAGTATTTAATTGGAAACGTGTAAGGTCAAGTGCTGTTTAAAGCAAGGAGGGCAGCTTTCTCTCAGAAATGTAAACCATTTCCATGCTCATTCTGCTGCATGTGAGATGACAAATGATAGAATAAATGGACTGTATTCTAGGCAACAGTAAAAAGAGGCCCCTTTTTCATCTGACAGAAATGAATTTAGTGATGAGATTGATTCATGCCAGCTGTGCATCTGTCCTTCTGTTAGAGAAGGGTGGGATCAAAGACAACAGCCCATTAGCTATTTGTTCTTATTGGACTCAAGAATTTGGAGTTTTATAGGAGCTGCAGGTAGGCGCTATACAATGTTTCTGTGTAATACAGAGATATGTTATTCATGTCATAAGATATATTTTTCTTTTTGATTTTGTAGATTATTCTCTTAAGTTTCTAAGCTCTGCTTGGCCTTGTGCAGGTCTTTGGTAAGTTTTGTAGCTCTGGTGGTGAAATTCATTTGATAGATGTTTATATATTCTCTGGAATGGTTGCTCTTGAATTTCCAAGGTAAACTGATCAAATATATTGAGAAGGAGCACACCTTGATATGTGTTCCCTTTAAGAGGCAAAATGAAACATCCAATGAGAAAGAAACTAGGCTGCCTGTTTCTGGGAAGTAATAGTGTGAGAGGGGACTTGGGTCTTGAGTAGGCAACTCAAGCTTTGTCTTCTCTGTCAGTTCAAGGCTTTTTTGTATTATTTTTCATCAAGTATTTTTCTTCGCAATGTTCCAAATTTGCGGTTAATGTTTACTTGCTAGACTGATTTTTTTTTTCTTGTTACTGCAGTGCTGTGTTGATTGGAGGGTTTTAGCTGTGGTGAGGCTGATAGCTTAACGCAGTAGGTGGAACATGCCAAGTTCTAGTTTTAGCAATCTAGAGTCAGAGCATTTCTTGTTAACAAGTTCAATATTCTGAAATGGCTCATCTTTTTCCAGTGCTTTTACCACTGAGATCCAGGAAAGTGGTGCCTAGCTGGGTTTGAATCTTAAAAATCTCACTGAAGTGAGAGGTTTCTTAAAAGCAGAGAAATTCTTTTGATCCCAAAGGGTGGAAGTGCACTGCAGGGTTTTACACTCTGAAAAGAAAAAATTTGAGTATGTCCTTAGCAGTTTTCTTCCCCTAGTTGTAACTTGGGATGACTTGTTGGTGTTTTGTATCACTTTTTGCTGCCAACATCTGACTCAAAAAGCTTTCTCGTATCTCTATAAATGATCATCAGAGACTTGTGAAGTGTACGATTACCCTTAGGAGCCAAAATGCTCACACTTGGTTTTCACTTCATGTTTATATTTAGAATCACTGGTGTCTTTTGCGCTATGCGGTGTTCTTGTCAAGGGGGTTTTGTTCTGCAGCGCTCTTGCCCCATGAAGTTCTGCAGTGCAGGTGTGCAGCTAAGCGTTTGGGCACTGAAGTTCAAGTCTAAAAACATGCTTAGTTCCTACCAGCTCTCAAAGCAAATAATAGTAGTATCTCAATTAAAGGTGCTACTAATTAAATAAAGAATTAAAGATGCTGTGTTCTTTAACTCTGATGTATTTAATACTGTGGATATCTTACTCTGGCTGGCTGTCAGCTTTTTAAATAACATATATCCTAGCTCTATTGGCTTTAATAGATTGACTTTCTCAGTAAAGTATTTACATATACAAAATCTATATTACATCCAAATCTTTATACTTTTTGGTCTGTGAGATTTGCTCACTGGTAGGAGCATGGGTTCCTTGATATTTTTTAAATAAAAAAATACAGAGTTAATAACATAAACAGTTTGCCACAGATACAATGAGTGGTGAGTGCTGTTTACATTCACTGTGTCATAGTTATTTTAAGGTCAATTCTGAATGCTACTTTGCCTTCTGATCTCGTCAGTATTGTAATTGTCTCAAAGCCCCAGGAGTTTCACTTGGTATTTAAGGTTATTGTTGGTTGGTTCACTGGTTGTTTCTTTCTCTTTTTCCTCTATTGTTGTATATTTTATTTTTAAAAGGATACCTGTTGAAAACAATGAGTGGAAAAACTGCTGTGCAGATAGTGTGTTTAAAACTGAGGCAAATTGCTTAACTGGTCAACAAGCTGTAAATCAAACAGCAAGACCCAAATCTCTGCTATGACTTTTGTGTTAGTTCTATGAAATGTTAGGCTAGAGAGAGCATATATTTCTGAAGCAGATAGCTCTCAGTTTTCTCTTTTAATTAGCTCAGTGAAGTTATGAAGATAAGGCTATCATGAAGGTAGATAAGAACAGAAAGAGTTTGAGGGCTTACATGGGACTTGGCTTGATCAAGGAATTGCAACAGTCTAAGTTGCTGGGTGAACTGCTTTTTATGGCTCTTAATGCACTTAGAGGCAAATTAATAAGTTGACCCATCATCAGACACGATGTGCGCTATGGCTAGTATGGAAGAAATTATATGAAATAGTACCTGATAGCCCTGAAAATATTTTAAGGAAAGCAGTGCAGTTCAACTATGTTAATGCCATTTTTAACTGTCTTTTTTATTTTACTTATGATCAGTGCATGCTTGTAGTCTATCTTTAGTTCATACAAAAATTGAGAGAATATAGGAAACAGTTCTTAAGATAATAACATATGATCTGTAAATGCAGTCTCCTTGCATGAGACTCTTGACTTTCTTTGAGCTAAATTATTCCTCACAATTATTCCTCTGCTTTCTTTTTTAAAAAGAACGAAATGATGATCTTATTTGCCGCTTAGATATAGAAAATGAGGTGCAAAAAAATAGGTTTGCTTCCTCAACACATCCCTATTTCTGCTGTGATTAAGCCCAGGATTAAATAAGTGAGCGTATAGCATTGGCAAATACTGGTGGAAACCTGTGCGACTTGGAGTCTTTCTTCAGTGTTATTACAGTAAGTCCACCTCTGGAACATGACATCACCACACTGCAAACTTTTCAGTTTTTCTTCTGTCTTTTCCAGACTGGTGAGTATTTGTCCATTCTCTCAGTACCAAACTTTGTGAATGACACTCTTGTGGCTTGCCTGGCAATGTTAGACTGTCTACAAATTGAGCTGTCTAGTTGTTTCACTAGGTGAGTGGGCTGTCTTAATCCATAGTTGAATTAAAGGGAAACATAGGAGAAGGAATATGAAATACTCACTGTCATGCTAACCCTGACCTTAGTGGCTCAAGTGGTTCCATTTCCTTTCCCTTGCCCTGCTTACAAATGAGGCGAGCTATATAAATGAGGAACCAAAGTATCCTCTTAAAAGAAGCCCTGCAGGTTTCAGCATGATGCTTCTCTGATGAAGGATGGGTTGCAGTGCCAAGCAGTCAGTTGGGTTTGGGGAAGACTCTGTCAAAATAATTTCTTCTAACAGGGATTTTCTTGAAAGTTCAAGCCCCCCCATCTGTGTGACTTTGCTGAGAATCCTAAGTTCCATGGTGGTTCATAATTGAAATATTGAAACAGTATTCCATGGATCTGAATCTGCAGCCTTTAGCTTGTTTTTCTTCATCTTCAAGATGCGATATTAGGCATAGCCTGAATACTGTGAAACTTCTTCTACGTGAATGTACCAAGTCCAGAACATAAACAATTGACACTTAATCACTCCTGTAATTTCTCTGTCTACAAAACAGTTCCATTCTGCAGAAGGCATCGATTAAGCTTCATCGTAAAACTATTTCTGTACGTTTGCTCTCTCCTCAGCTATGCTTTTGCCATGTACCTCATTATCTATTCCACAACAGAGCCTTCTGGAAAGGAGCAAAAGCTTCAGGGGAGAAGTGGGAGCTTTTGTAACTTTAAATTTCTCACAGATTGCTCAGGGTAGCAAAACAATGAATGTTTCATTATTACCACAATAGATTAAAACATCTGCAATAAATAATGCTGATGGCTATTTGTGATGGCACAAAGCATTGTTTTTGTTCTCTTTTATAAAACTACAGCTCATTAACTGTCATAAAGCAATGGTACCATAAATAAAACAGTAGTAGTGTTTCATTTCCCAGAAATGTGAAAGCCTGCTGGTTGGGAACTTTGAAAAGTTTGTTTTCACAGCTGGAACAGCCAAGTATCTGAATACGTTGCCGTCTGCCACTTTTGTGGCCAGAGAAATTAGAATTAGAATTAGAATTCAAATAATTTTTTGCCCTCTTCATAAAATTAAGGCAGCTATTATCTTCCTTCTCATCATGAAGTGTTTTTACTTAGTTTGCAAGACACCTGTTTGGATCCACAGGAATATTTTCTTAACTACAGCTGCAATTATAGGAGGGCTTTCATTTCAAATCAGTAATTAAGTAACTTAGCCAGACTTCTATGATGCAAACTATAGAGTTATCCCAGCATCGAACCTAATAACTTGTATTTATAATGGCTATTTAAGTAAACGTTTAGTCTTAACTGCAAGTTGTTTATAATAATCCAATTGGTCCCTCATCTGAGGTCACTTCATCTCACCTGAGATCATACCAGTTTTATGTGCACTCTCAGTTTTCAAACTGTGAGAATAGACTCCAAGTGGATCACTTACCTCGCAGATGTGTAATTGTATAAGTTCCCAGATTTGTTTCCAATTTATTTGCCATAGACAGGCTTTTACATTTTTTAGAAAAGTCATTTGAAAAGTATACTAATCTGAAACATACCTCTCTGTCTCATGTTGAGAACAATAGTTCAAGTTTCCAGCCACAGATTTTTCTCCTGTGAGTCTTGCTATGTGTGACAGTTATGATCATGTGGTGGTTACAGGATAGTTAGGAATTTCTTCACTGGCCCCTACATGAGTGAAGTTGCTGTCGGAGATGCAGACTGAACACATGCTGCTTCCCTCACTGGAATACTTCTGCCCACAGCTGCAGGCTGCACAGTAGGAAGTCCGCCTCTGGATTTAACATTTCTCAACATAAAAAATAAATTTGTGTGTTGGTAACAGCCATATATGTATGTATATATGGATATATATTTGAAAAAGGGCCATGAACTGTGTTCCTCGTTCCTAAGGAAATTTACGATTAGTTTTTTTTAAAAAAAGTGTGGAAATCACTGGATGATCAATTACCTCTATAGTGTGATCTTTCAGATCAAGATTTAGCAGATGTCAGAGGACTTCTTTTTAAAGTATGTAGAAGACATTTAACACAAAAGAAGTTTAACACTATATGTAGTTGCAATCCTCCACTGGAGGAGAGAGTGGAGAACTGCAAGGACCCAAAAAGATTCTGCAAAAATATCTGTAATATGAAAGATTTCTTTTAGAATTATTTATTAAAAAAAAATCTCTGACTAAGGAAATGCTTGTACAACATATCACCCATGTACTGGGCGAATATCCAGAGCTAGCATCAGTTCTATGCCCAAACATTTTCTTGGGCATCTGCAATAGCGTAGTGAACCACTGGCTACTGTCATACCTTTGGTTTGACTTACAGGATACTAGTTACTTGCCCCATGATGTCCGTGATATTTACTCTTTTGAAACTGTGCAAACATAGGAAGATTTCTTTTTTTTTTTCCACTAATTTAATTTTAAATTAACAGTCTATCTTGTGGTTCAGGTGCACTTGTAGGATGAGGAAGTCATAGGTAGTGATTTATATGGAAGAGACTTGTGACAAACAGTGAACCGAGGGGAACTTAAAGAAGGAGGCCTATTGGATAGATGTGGGCTGCCTACAGCTGTTTTTTGCTAATGAAAGTAATAATCACTTGAAGAGTTTCAGTTCAGAATGCTTTTCCACTTCTTTATGGCGCTGCTTTCTCTTTTTTTGGATGTGCAGAAAACATCCTTTTGTGTTGCCTTGCAAATAAGACAGAGCTGTAGCTTTGCTGCCATCCAGGGCAGAACTGAGCATTTAAGTTCATTTCAATAAAATTTACTTTGGTAGAATACATTGTTTCATTTTTGTTTTTTTTTTCATTTTTTTGAAATGGTCTATGCTTTCTAATGTACTATATTTATATAGTAATGAACTGTATTTAATACATTTGAGGATGACAGGGAATGATATAATTTGGTGTTCCTTATTACATTGCTTACTTTTGAATTTACTATGTTGTTATAGTTCGTGGTCTATAATTTCTTTCAGACTTGCACACAAATTCTAGTGGGGTGAGCACATAAACTAACTGTGCTTTTACTACTATTTTTTGCATGCTTACAATGTACAAAACAGCTGTATGATGAAAATATCAGCTATTCCAGGCAAATGTGGGTATGTCAATGCAGTTTCCTGCAGTAGCAGCCAGAGTGTTGGAAGCACCCAAGTCCCACTGCAGCTGGTGTGAGCAGGGGCCTCTCAGCTGCTTCTAGGTCTCTAGCAATTTTTTTCAGAGCTAGCAAAGATACTTCAGCAAATAGATCAATAAGATATGGTGCACGGCAGATGTCTTTTTCTGTATGAAATTTGGCAAGACCGTGTGGAATAGTCTTTACTTTGCTCTGAAGCTTTTTGAATAAAAAGAGATCTTTGTCACTTCACCAATGTCAGAGGTAAGAATATGTGATTTCAAAGACAGAAACTATATGCATATGAACATCAGTACATATTTAGTCCAGGAACGTGATCACTACAGATGCTTCATATCCTTGTTTAAAAAAAAAAATCTAAAATCTGTGAATAGGTTTATGGATTGTAAAGTCTACATACTCCTTAAGAATCTTTCCCTTTAGTTCCAGGAAGGATTACATGACTCTGAAACTCTGAAAATATGAAAGGAAAGTCTTTCCAAGCAATTTATCCTTTATAAAGGGCTCATCACCATAATATGGATCATGTGGGTCTAAGGAGAATTTGTGGACATCTGTGCTTGTGTGATACAAAACAATCCCAATGGACCATAACTTAATTTACACTCTGAAATGTGTGAGACAACCTGCCCAAATCTGGAAGATGCTGGAATCAAGCTCTCTATCTGTACGTTGTCTCAACTACTTCTGAGTTATTTTATCTTCTCCTATTGTAGTAGATACAAAAGAAGTAATCTCTAAAGGAACACTTGTTCCAGCTGAGCAGTCTGAGTGGCATCTGTGAGCTCAACACGCAGACACAGCACTTCTGTTCTCTGCAGAATCAGGATGCGCAAAGCGAGCTGCAGCAGGGGTTGGCTGAGGACACTCCAGCGGAAAGACTGCATTTTGCATCTTTAAATTGTCAGATGGTTTTCAAGGGTGACCCATGAAGAAAAACAAATTTGTGTGCTTTATGTGAAAGGAAGTTGCAGAGAAATTGTGAGATGCAAGAATGTGTGTCTGTGTGTATGTGTATATGTAGAGAGGTGCATATATAAAAGGGGTGCGTGTGTGTGTATTAAAAAAAAAAAAAAAGACTTAAAAATATAGTTACCGTATGGCATACCAGAGATAAGAGGCCTGAAAATATAAGGATGAGAAGTCATAGCTTTGGGAATGCTCTTATAGATGCATAATGCTATCTTTGCACCTGATTAATCTCATAATGCTTCTAGGGCGGGACTGAATCTGGGATGTGTTTGGGGGGATGTGTTTGTGTGTCGGGAAAAGGGTGGGTGTTTTTCTTGTTTTTAAGTTTCGAATGATGATCACCTGTCTGAATGAGTTTCAAGTCAACCGTATGTGAGGTGTATGAGATACCACTGATGGTAATACTTCTCGTTGATACCTACTCAGAAATGCATAGTAATAAACAAAGAAGTGCTCTGAAATGCAAGGAATAAAGATTTTTCTCTGTGACCTACAGATGGCAGACCAATATAACAGATGAGCAATGTGCTTAAAGAATTTTTGCTTTTTTTGGCTGCTGTTTATATTGGAAACACAGTACACCCCATTTATGAAGACCTTAATGAGTGTGGAGGGATTTAACCAGACCACTATTTTTCATGCACCTCTGTAGTTTTTCAGATATTTGGCTACAATATATGTTCAAAAATAAATTCAAAAGTTCTGAGCTCGAAAGTCTTCAAGTATTATTGGATTTGCTTATAGGTATTGGTAATCTAGGCTGAATTTTCAAAGAGGGACACATACAGTAACATGCATAAATTTGTTTGTATCTAACATAGGCCTGCAAATTACTACATTTTTAACATGAATGCAATCTAGGAACTACTTTATTCATTATTTAACAAAAAAACAAAAACCTTTAAAAGGAATAACATCTCCTTTCTAGGAAGAAAGGACAAAAACAGATTAGATTCTTTTCTCTTTGGTTAGTGAATTTTAGTGGATGATTTGATACCCTTGTGCATCATAAGATCGTTAGAGTGGTAATTGCAGAAGCAAAAAAGAAAGCCTTTTGCTTTATTTGGGGAAAAAAAAAAAGAAATAAGTAGGGAAAAAGGTAGTGTGGATTTTCCTCACCTTGTAATTCAGTCAATATCAGAAAAAGTATCTGAAATTCCACACTCTCAAGTATTTTAATTTTTTACATGATGAACCACTGAACAATTTCTTGAAGCTGTAACTTTTTAAAAATGTCTAGAAAGACAAACTCAGTGTAAGTTTTTATAGTGTTTTCTGTGTAGTGTAGTGCTTTTTTTTTTTCTTTTTTTTTTTTTTTGAAGTGCCTATTTTTATGAAGTCATACTTTAAAATATTGGGAAGGATTCACATGATTGCAACCTGCTACATGTGGCACTACTCTGGAAAATGAAGAAGTGCAGGGTTTGAAATGCAGTCCCTAAGGAATGGGCTAGGCCTAGATTCTAACATGAACTGCTCCAAGTTTTTTGTTTTTGTTTCTTGCTTGCTTGCTTGCTTGCTTTCTTGTTTTTTTTTTGTTGTTGTTGTTTTTTGTTTTTCCCTGGGAAATACTCTGTTTCAACCAGCTGACTGGAAAATATTCCACCATATTTTTGAAATGTTCTGTGTTATGTAAATCAAACTGTCATAACAGCTTTATCTTCTGCCAAGAAAGATGAATGCTGGTTTGAGAAGCATGCAGCCTTGTGGTCTGTGCTCTCTGCTGTACTGTTGCCGCAAAGGCTGTGCTGTCTTCTACTGGCCTGAACAATACTTTTAGACTAGGAGCCTTAGACCTCCAGAGCCCTCAACCTAGTTTTGTTGGCCCACATACATTGGCTACACAAGGTGGCAGGAGAGTTGTGTAAAGTCTTTCTTTGTTGCTGTGTGTATGCTGTCCCTACAAAATCTGCCATGCATATGTTGGGGAAACAAATTTCCCATCATCTTAATTTGAAATGCGTTGCGGAAATGTTGTCTGATTACATAGCATGTGCCACAAAAATGAAAATGTTCAAGAAGCTGCCAAGATGGCCACGTAAGTTTGCTATATGGGCATGCAAGTATCTTGGTAGATATTACTGGGGAAAATCCAGAAGATGTCTTTCTCAAAGGTCTAAATAATAATACTGAGAAGGGGAGAGAGGAGGTGAGAATAATTATGCATCCTTAGTGTTAAGGATTGAACTTTAGCCTAACTTGTAATTGGGTGGGCTTTTGTTTGCTTTTTTTTCTTCATTTTAAAACCAGGAATTAGATCTAATAAGAGTGAAATGGGGGAGAAAAAAAAATGCTTTGAAGGTGTCAGCTATCACGACACTAAGCCTTACTGTGTTTCCTGCAGTTTCTTAAATGCCAAGCAGCAAATATGATTAAGTAATTAAATACAAGAACTGAACAAATAAATTATGCAAGTGTTTCTGCTGGTTCATTTGAAGGGGCTTCTGAACTAAAGCTGAAGTGATCTGGCATGATACAAAATGAACTACATACTGAAAAAATATGATTTATTGGGTCTGTAATCTGGAATTTACAGCCTCAGAACCAGAAATTCAGATAACTTAAGTGGCTTGTATTATTCTCATACCAAATGAGACCAAAAATATCAAATTTTAGAAGAGAGGGTGATTCTTGCCCTTTTTCTTTCTTTCTTTATGCTTCTGAAACTCAGCTTATCCTCCCATATGTTACCACGTAGTGTCCTTGTAGCAACAACTGTATAGTCTGAGTTGCTTTGAAAGGCAATACAGGGCAAAACTACAGCATGCTTTCCCTATAATATGACCTAGCAGTTACAAAACAGGAGGTTAGGGAAGATGAGAGGACCAGCTGTCTGCTTTATGCTACTGCCACACATTCCAGGAGCCAAACTCTGAGGACTTGACAAAGCCGGCGTGTTGCAGACAATATCCTTTCCTTTTAAGCATTAATATCTATGCAAAGAAGTCAGAATAGTCAGAGTTAGTGAATCACAAGAATTGTGCTGTCTTATAGGTCACTCTGATGAGATAATCATGACTCTGACATCCTCCCCTCATAAGCAAAAATACATGCTACTGTTTTTCCCGAGCTACCTTTGGAAAGTGCTTCAATTTCCTGTGTCTATGGGGGAAACAGAAACTGAACTGTATTAAATTTCCTTAATTCCCTCCAAAGTATTAATTTAGTTAGAATTCAAAGAAAGCCTGAAATATATTGCTTTTTTATTTTTTGTTCTCCTTTGCCTGTTTTTGATTTTTACAGTAGTAAGCTCTAAGCCTGTGGTTTACTATGTGCATATGGACAGCTGCACCTGCATGGAGCCCCACTGACTTCAATAAGGCACCATGTAGGCACAGCAATCTGCCCACCCATACATTGTAAATCTCTGGATCAGGAATTTAGCTTGTTTATTTAGTGTTCTTGAAGGAGTAAGGCATTGGAAAGTGCCTGTAGGGTGTCAGCAGGTGCTATATGCATTTTCCCACACAGTCTTGCCAATGCACAGCATTCCTGACCTGTAACTCCCCTCCTTGTACATATGGTGTTCAACTGATGGCTGTCCAGAACTGTGCTGCTTGTGTTAAGGTAAAGGCAGAACAAATCTTCCTGTGTTAACTCCAGTTTGCAATCAGTATTTTGAGGGTAAAAGGCAAATCAATTGTAGGCAGCCTGCAAACTTTATTCTTGTTCCTCCTTAAAGTGAAGTGCAGTTGTTTTTGTCATTTAAGTTTTGCCCGGGAGTGAGATTTGGGTTTACAAGTTGTTTGCAGCCAGATAATGAGTGGAGATAAGGATCCCTTTGAATCACAAGGGGAAAATAGTCACTGCTAATGCACTGCAAAAAAATACTAGAGCAGCACCACTTTCACCTGTTCTCACCTGTCTGTCTGATCTCAAAGGTTCTTGAACATCCTATCCAAGAGTCACAAATGTATCTTGCTTGGGTATTGCCATCAAGGAAGGAGATTTGTACCCATCACCTGCTCCTAGCCCTGAGCCAGGCCTCATGCATGCAGAGAAAGAGTCATACCTCCAGCTGCACCCCTTTCTCCCATGTATCAGGTTAACCTCAAAAAGATTTGTGATATTTTTTTCTTGCCTGCAGCTTCCCTCATTCTGCCTTTAGCTATCATCATTCTGTCTTCACTGATGTAATTAGCTCTATTTCATTTTAATTTGTTTTGTATGTAAAGATGTATTAAAACAATGACATGCAATAGAGGATGGGACCAGAGTCACTGTTGGAAAGTGTTTCATGTTCTGCTGCAATTTTTGTGTAACTGAGTTTCATTTTATTCTCGGGTTTCTCTAAGACTTGTCGCAGATTTGCTTCAACAAAACGGCTCCCTGTTTTAATAAGCAGTGATATCAAAGACACATTTTACAGATTTGTGTGTTTTAAGGAGACCGTATAAATAATTATCAGTAGGTGGGTAATTAAATACGTAGTTCTACCTGTTTCTTCTAAGCGAAAATTCAGAAGAGACTGCCCATTCCAAGAAACAAAGAAACTTCAAATAGCAACATTGTATATTAAATACACTCATGCTGTGCAGAAGCATACTTCTTTTCATGAAAGAGTTAACATCTGTGAAGGGAACCTGTGGTGGGTTCTTTAGCTGAGCTGAACAAAATGCTTTTAAACACTATAGAGTCAAGTCTTGTTAGAACATAAAGTTGTGCATTTAGGTGTTTAAATGCTAAAATACGTTCACATCTCCTGCTTTGCATTTCTATTCTTTGCTTCATCCTTTGAACTTTTTCATATTGTGCCCTGGCAGTTGTTTCCAAGGAACCACCTTTGACTCTTCCAAGGGATGGACTTGGAGCCAAGTTGCTTCATTTTTTTGAAGGACTATGAAGGGGCAAAAAGCAGTAAAGTGTGTCCAAAATGCAACATCATAATAACATAGTAAGTTAACAATAAGAAAAATAAACAATACCTCGTAAATCTAGATGATTTAGTTGCTCTCTTTTTCTCTTGGAGTTGGGCATAAAAGAAGGTTTGGAGGGTAGGATTTGGATTAATTGGCAATTGTCTATGTGTGTTGTTTTTTTTTTTTTTTATGTGTGCATGTGTGATCACAATCCTATTAGTCGATTTCTAATATTACTTTTGTCAGAAAACTCTAGTGCATTATTCTTGCAGAGAAAATAAAGCAACAATAACAACAAAAAAAAAAAATCCTCTGATACTCTGGTATCTCTTATTGGTACTGTAATAACCAAGAAGAGGCTGTGCATGAATATAGTTAAGCAACTCTTTTCATGTTTCACAATTAAGCTATAATATGCATGCAATTTAATTTCCATTAAATGCTGTTAGCAGATTAATCTCTCTTAAAATGTTGAAGAGGCAAACAAGTTACTGTCTTATTATCAACCAATTTTAGCACTGCACAAGCAGGACCTTCCTGATCTTCCTTTAAACTGAGGATATAACCCGGTAGGCAGGTTTATAGAGAAGGGGCTAAGAATTTAAGTATTTACCTCTTCTGTAACTGCTCACTGGTCCTCATCTGACTAGACACTCCTCCTGGTATCTAATAGGTGAAATGTAAAATTAGATATTGTGCAAAGGGTTACTGTGACATTTGCAAGAAGCACTTTTTGTTTTGAACTAGCTTTTTGGCATATTCATTAGTCTCTGAATTTTCTCCATAAGTCGTCCAAAACAGCACTACGCATCTGTATTTAGGCAACTGCATGCAGCAAAACTACATAAAACTTTGTGTTACCATCGACAGCATCTGTAATAGAAAACTTTTTTTCTGCATTATTCTTTTTCCAAGGGTGATGATGTTCTCAGGCTTAATATCAGTAATATCTAGTAATAGTAGTAATATCAATATCTCATTGATATCAGGTGGAGAATACTGTTCTTTTTTAAAAATAAATAAATAAAATAAATGCTTTGAGAAAGATTAGAAATTCCAATCTGAAAAACTGTTGAACATAACCAAAATGGGACCAAGGCCTCTTTTATCATTGTCTCAAAATGAATCCATCAGTAGCAGACTGATCTTTAGACCACTGAAGGCATTTTCACAGTCACTTTTCCTCACTTCAATGAGCAACATTTATACTCTAATTTCTGTACCACATTTTAAATCAAGTAATCCATGAGCACATACTGTAAAAGACAGTAAAATATACTTGGTGCTGCCAACATCCATCACAGCAGTAATTTCAGCAGCAAAATGAACTAGGCTGAGGTTTGGGAACTTGCACCCGAGATCTCATCTGTCCAAGGTCTCTGATGATGTACAAGATGCTAAAAGGATTATGAGGAATGATCTGATGGTCTTTCATGTGAAGCAAACAGTGGGGATTTTGTATGCCCTGGCAGGACAATAAATTGTGAATTGTGCAGTTTTTCTTTATGATACTGCTTTTTCGTTCAAATTCAGTTCAAATTCAGGTGGTCATAAGGGTATCAATTATTAGACTACAAAGTACAATTTAATGTTCTTTTTTTTTTTTTTTTTCCCTAGCACAACATGTGATAGGCAAGTATATATTGCACATTGCTATATTTTACATGCAAATTTCCTCAACCTCTAACAAACAGAGCTGAGCTGAGGTGTTCTATATTCCCCCCCTATAATATTTATTAACTTCTGCTTTAATTATTAACTCTAGACTCTCTTTGTCTCTAGGTCAAAGTTACATATTTAGTATTCCTTGTCATTTAAGGGGCAGTAAAAGTAGTATTCATCCAAGTCTTAAGAGGGCTTAGAGATTATCTGTCTGGAAGATGACATCTTAATGTCTTTCTCTCCTCTGATTATGGAGGAGATCTAGGAAAACAATCTTCATAAAATTTTGTAAGTAGGTGAGTGCATCTCTTCACCTTAATTCCACAGGAATTAGTTTTTTTTATTATTGCTATGCTTTATTACAAAGTACGTGCTACGAGAGAAACACAATTTCCTTGCTGTTAACAATTGTTCAGAATTTTAGGCTTTGCCTGGTTGTATCATACCCTTGTATTTCAGTGTTCTTTAGCATAGGCATGTTTGATGGTATTTGCTTAACAACTCCATGCTTTGTGCCTGTAGCTGGCTTTATCCTTTATAGACAGCATTTTTTATGTCTGTTGTAGGAGTTTGTGTTTTGTTTGCTCCTCCCTGGAAGTGGAAATAAAAGGACTAAGATGACTGCAGAAAACAGATCATTCTGCAGTTCCTATTACTTATTACAGCTGAGCGCAGAAGAGGAATGAGCTTAAATCTAACATTACACTGTTGCTTTCTATTAGAAACACGTTTTTGTTATTTTAAGTAACTTGGCTAAATGCACTCATTTTAAACAAAACAGCTGATTCCTTTATGTATCTATCATATGTTGAACTGATTGCTCTTTGCTCTGATCCGCTGGCCTTTACCAGGGCAAAAATCTGAATTAGAAGTCAGTTGCGAGCAATGCCTTCGTAAGGGCTGCTTGTATGAAATGGAAATATTTCTGTTTGTATAAGTTTAATTCACATATCATTGTTTCTTTTCCTGATTAATTTCTTTTTCTAGAAATCTTACAGAGAAACAAGACAGAAAGTTAAAGTAATGCTGAAGTGTACTTACAGAAACCATGGTCTCAAGCACAGAGAGTAGACTTATAGCCAAGAAGAGACAGCTTCTTGTATACTTTCTTTGTTATGAAGACATATTAAAGCACTAAAATGATGTTTGCTTTACAGACAAGCTTTGGGAGAATTTCTTCGTTATAGGCTGGTGCTAGATGACGTGGCATGGATCTCCCATTTGCAAAAATGTAGGCAGGCTTGAGACCAGCCCATGCCTATATGTGAAGATTGATTATAGATCTAGCAGTATATAAAATAGCTGTAGTGGTTTCTTTTAATATATATATAAATGTGTGCATGCAGGTGGCCAGTAGAGAAATCCTGTTTTTCCTGTGAAGAAATAATCCAAATGTCACTAAAAAAAGGCCTCTGAGGAAGGGGTGCTTTTGAGGGTTTTGACTGAGGCCAAACCTTAGAGGACATCCGCATAGCATTCTAGGAATGAGTATCCATTAAGGAAAAAAAAAAAAAGATTTTTTTTTCTTTGTGTATGTGTGTCATATGGTAAGGCAGAAAAGCCATGTGTGAAACACAGTGCTGTAATGCAAATTCTGTGTATCAAATTCTTAGAGGTTTTTGTGTGTGTGTTTTTGTTTGTTTGTTGGTTTTGTTTTGTAGCCTTTCAGAGTTTGTGAATTGGTTAATTTATTATTTGGTCACAGGGCTCAGGAAGAAAGTGGTGCCAGATTTCTCTCTCCCTCTATGTACTTAAGCTGTTATCTATAACTTCAGGCCTGCAAGATCATTGCCTTTCAATTTCCTTCAGCAAAGAAAAAACCTCCAGTTTTCGTGTCTTGTAGAGCCAGGCACGGGGTGCTTTAATGTTCTGCAGGATTATTCCTCAAAACACATAACTCCTATCTAAGAGTGGGTACTTCTCTATGCAATCCCTTCCTAACATTTGAGAGGAGAGGGAATAGCTGCGGCTATGCAGCAGCTCTTCTTTGCTCTGTCTTGCCTTTTGCCTTTTGTCACTGCAAAGTTTGCAGAGTGCCAGTGAAAGGACCAGAAGATGAATGTTGCTGCTGCCTGCCAAATTTAGGCATAGGCTGTCCTTCTCTCTCAAGTCTTCTCCTGGAAGTTGTCCTATAGAAGGTGTTTTAAAGTTCAGAAAACAAGGCATGTTTAAAAACACTGTTGGTATTCTGAGACCAGGGAGTTATACAATAAATTAGAACATAAAAAATATCTATAAAATGACCCTGTATATGTACAGGAAAACTTTATTCCAGGATAAATGTTGTGCTAACACCTAATTAATATACACTCACACCTGTATGTGTGAAAGAAAACATATAAATTTCTAACACAATGCCAAATGATTGAATGACTTCCTGTGAAATAAATCTTTGAAGTCAAAAATACATTTCAAATCCTTCTCCAAAAGGCTCATGTAAAGTTTTTGAATGAGAGAGTCACTAATAAAATAATAATTATTATCTTAAAAAGAAAACAAATTGTAATGTCCAGACTAAATTACAGGAAAACTGAAAACTTCCAGTATCCTGAACCCTGAAAGAATGTAGATGATCCTATAACACCTTATAACACTGTTGCCCTATAACTTTTTATTTTAAGAGTAAAATAGTCCAAAAGAGACAATAAGGAAAAAATAACTGCTATATAGATTTACCCTTAGAGTTAAAAGGCAGCCCTAAATAATTGTGAGCTGTTTTTTATGTTAAATTATCACTGACATTGGAAATATTGGAATTAGTATCTACAGTGCATATTTGTGGTTTGTGTGTGTGTGTGTATGCTTTTTTAATTTTTTTTCCATCCTGCCAATGGAACAGATGTTAAGTATTCATGACAAAAATTAATCAAGATTATTTCATTTCTATTTTTTTAATTGTTTAAGGATTGAGCACTTACTGTACTTACGACTTAGTTACTGAACATTTAAACTCAAAAATTCTCTTATCCCAAGGTCCTGATCTCATACTGAGGCTGATTTGAGATTTTACAGGAGTTCTCTGCAAATCCCAAGGAAATCCCTTCATTTCATTTGTGTGGAAAGTGGCACATCGAATGGTTTTCCTTCCTAACTCATTTGTCTGTCAGCAGGTAGCCTTTGAATAAAAATGACTATAGATCACAAAGCTGTCCTATGTATATGGATGTATCCTATGGAATTGTGTCCAGTGTTGCCCCTTAAAAGTATTTTGGAGGGGAGAAAGGGAAATGGAAGGAATTTGGTTGGAGATTTTTCATTTCATCATGTGAAATTTACTCATTTGAAGTCCTTTGGGTCATCTGATTTTTAATGGTCAAAAGTTTATTCCAGTAAGAATCAAAAGGATTTAGTCTGGAAAAAATGGTGCATGTTTCACATGGAGGAGGTTTGAAAGAGTTGTCAGGAAGCTGGTAATATTGAGAATCCTAAGCACTAATTAAAGATTCCGAAGCATTATTTGTTGATACTTTAAATTCATACTAGGGCCTGTGAGCTAGCAGAGGGGTCCTCTAGGCTTTGCCTACTGGCAAAACACTTTGAAACATTTGGATTCTCAACTTGCTTGAAAATCTTCACAGGTATCTGTGAATTAAGAGGTTTAGAAATGCAAGATTTTGTGCCCAACTTCTCAAGAGTTGACAATAAAGAGTTAATCTGTGTATTGATAAGTAGGAAAGCTCACTGAAAATACCTTTAATAAAAACTGCTTTTGATAAAGCA
The DNA here is from genome assembly GCF_000705375.1 of Tinamus guttatus. The sequence continues at coordinate 380,357 of NW_010584400.1, read as the reverse complement.
TTTTAAATATATATGCTTATTGAGAACACTTTAAAAAAATGAATTTGAAATGTAAGAATATTAATGAAGAATAATTTTGGCAGTGCTTCCCCTCCGCTACCTTTCCCCACACCCATTGCAAACTGTTGTTTGAATATACAAATAAAAGGATCACATGGAAGTAAACTACCTAAATAGGGAATTAACAGAAAAGGAGAAATGGAAGAGTCTGAGAACGTAAAGGTGAGACTGGAATATCTAATTTTCCTGTTATTATTGGAAATCAAGACACAAAATAAAACTTACTTTCAACAGCTTGGGCGAGCTTATGACTGGTATTCATACAGGCAAGTTGTGTTTTGTTCCCCTTTCCTTTTTTTGAATGGACTTGGAGTGAGGAGAAATTTCTGGAGACTACATTCCCAATGCTTACCTACCTGGAAAGCTTCTCCTTATGTGGTAGATGATATCTACCATTGAGACACTTGTGACTTGATTCATGTGTGTGTTTTGGTTTTGTTTATTTGAGTGGGGAGGAAGTCTTCTAGAAATCAATCAAGTGCCTTAAGAATAGATGCCCAGTCCTTTAGAACGTCCTCCAAACACACAAGGTCTAAAATGACATTGGCACATTCGAGACATAGCAGTGATATATGAGAGGTCAGGAGGGAGCATTTTTGTTTTGGATCGAATGCTGACCTGTTGGCGCATGTTTTGCAGTGAAAATGCCCCACTTAGCGCTTGGGAAAGTTGGAAGTGTTTTTATGCCCCGATACTATTGCTCAGCTAGCAAACAATGCATTAAGCCACAGGAACTCTCTGATCACTTGAAATGTAGCAACCCTTGTTCATGTAGGTGAATTTCTTGTCCAGGCATTTACATGCATTTCAGCTAGTGCAGTTTCTTGTTTTCAAGCTTTGGCAAATGCTATCTTGTTCTACTCAAGTGTGACATGTTGAAAGTTTCAAAGGTTGTTTGTATGTTCAATGACAGTATAAAAAAAAAAAATTGTTGAGCCTATAGTCAACTTAGAAAATCACGTTGTATGTAAAAATGTTGTATCTAAATAACAGGACATGCAGACAACAAAGTTCACATACTGTATTCTTAACCTCTTGATGTTTCAATTATTTACAAAACAGTCCCCCTGCTATAGAAATTATTTTTGTATCCATGCATGGGTTTGGTGGACTCTTCCTCTCTCTGACTGAAAAAGTGCTAGATAGTTCTGTATGTTCCAATGGTAGCATCAAAACAGAAAATTGCCTTATAGAGCAGGAAAGGAGGAAACTTCTGTCAAATCTGAAATGATATTATTTCTTCTCCCCCCTGTTTTTTGTCATCTTGTGTGTGCTCCTTGCCTCACTGTTTGTACGTGGTCCTTTGCCACATCTGAAACTAATCCAGCCTCTCTACATTTCAGTTACAAAAATGTCAGAGTTGCAGCATGTATCTGATGTCACCTCCCAGACCATTTCAGTCACCACATATTCTTCTTTTATTCCTCAAGGCAAGAACCCCAGAAGGGTATCCGTAGCTCATAAAAGTTTAAAACTTCGTTTCTATTTGCTACAGATATCTTTTTTTTTTCATTGCCAAAACTCTGCTTACATGTTTCCTCTTTGAGTAAACAGAGGGTCTGTGAGTGATTCGAGAGATAAAAGCTGAGTTTATAGACTGCAAATGAATTTAGTCAGAGATTTTCCTTGATATATCAAGACAAATCACAGAGCCCTGAGAGGCCTGCACTGAAAGTAGCGTTGGGCTGGGGCGCTTGACCCTCATTGAGCCATCTAACAGTGCCAGTGACACCCCTTGCCATTAAGAATTAATTGGCTGGCAGAGCCGCCTACCAAGGGTCTTCTGAACCTTCCCCTGTGGGCACCTATGGCATGGAGACTAATGAAATATAGAGCATATGGTGAGAGCTATTAATTCCCATAGAGAACGGGTAGTAGCGGACACGTGGGTTGCGTGTCTGCAGCTGAAGAGGGCCTGTCTACCCTTAGGACAGTAATCAGTCTTATAGGCACAGTACTTTGACATGTGATTTTTTTTCTCTCTATCCTCCCCCTATATAGCCACAAAAATCAATTCTGAATAGATTTTTGGTGTCTGGCTGGGTTGTCTTTTTTAATTGTTTTAGTTTTAGCATTAGGTGGGTGACTGTAGATCCACATTTTGTTTCTTCTTCCTAGTTTATGGAAGACTTTCACAGTCAAGGGAGGGCTACTATCTAACAACTCTTAGAAGAGCGTTCACTTTTTCTTCCTCTCATAAAATGAGGAGAGTTAGGTTTGTTTGCTTTATGCAAAAGGAGGTTGTTCCCTCACCTCCATTACACACACTTCTTGAATTACCTCTCTGTAAATCCAAGTATCTGTGTTTTTGTTGTGGGAGCTTCTACATGTTGAGATTAAAGTAAACTTAATAAATAAAAAAGCAGATTGTATTAAAAAGAATTAGAATGCTATTAGAGAATTTTACTTGCCTCCAGTATTTCCCTTGAAAATCTTTAAAATGAGATTACAAAGTGTGATATAGTAGCTATGGAAATGACTTGCCTCCATGAAAGCTCACGCAGAAGGTAACTATTTCTGAAAAAAAATCAAAGTTGACACTGCTTCTTGGTGGCAAAAGCACAGTAGCATAAAAATTAATCTGTAAAAATTAGTTGCATGCAGTCAGCAGAGTGGGAAAGCCTGAGTGGCTTGGCGACTTCTCATCTTGCTGTCCTGATCAGCTTGTTTTTCTAGTAGAAAGAGCAATACAGTGGACTCATTTTCTCCAAGAGACAACAAAAGATCCATCCAAATAATCTACATTTCTGCAAATGTATTAGTTAGAACGTAACATGTAAACTCACAACTCCAGTTGTCTTGTGAGTTTAACTCGTCAGCAAAACTATTCTAATAGTAATATGGTACCCCAAGGAACCATAACACGTTACCTGTAGAACCTCTACTAGAAGCATTACAATCAACTAGAATTTAATAATATAACAGTAGTATAACAAAGAAAGGATAACGATAAACAAAGTCAACCACGTATTATGGGGGAATTCATTGTACCCTACTAATTCCTTTATTATTTTTTGGTAATGTACAAAAGTAGTATTTTCGCAGATGGTTTACATAATCTCTAAGGGTGGCTAATTACAGTAAATAGAACTTATTGGTTTCAACTTGCATATACAAAGTCAGAAATAAGAGCAGTGTTATAGTATTGTAGTGTTATAATATGCCTTTTGGGGTTGGGAAAGGCTTTGAGAGCATGCCTTTATGAGCAGAGTTAAAAGACTCAAAGTCACTTAGTACTTGTGCATCATGCTGAAAACAAAAACAGAGTAGAACCTCAAAGTATTAAATTGATAAATATCTTCCACATGTAATGATGCTGTCTTCCTGATCCCCGCGGACTTCCAATTAAGTAAATAAAAACTAAGCTATTCATCTCTACTCTGAAGGAGTCAACGGTGATCTTACAGCCTTGTAAGATGGGGATTGCAATAGCTGATGTGCCTATCAGTGTCAGCTGCCTGTCTCAGGTTGATGTATTAAAGGAAACATTCTCATGCTTGTTTGCAGGAGAAAAAGTGTTTTTCTATGATTTTAAATTACAAATGGTTAAGTATGTGCAATGTATTTCCATTATACATTTCATTTAGTGAGCAGTGCAAATACTTGAATGAATGATCAGAAGAAAATTGGCAACAGAGAGAAGATAATGCACAATATTAAGCCTTAATACAACTCAGGGAAGGATTTAAATGGCCTTAAATCAGCTTGTGCATGAAGTCACTTATGCATAAGCTCCTTAAAGGGGTCTTGTCCCAAGTGCACATTTGATCTGCCCTGTGCCTCTGGGAATGGCATCTGTTTGTCCACCTCAGGAGAGCACGACTGGGACTTTATCACAAGTGTTGTCCAACTGATTTCCACTTCTCTTCCTGACTAAAATAAGTTTTCACTTATTAGTCACTTAAACAGGTAATGACATATTAATCTGTAAGCAAAGCAGAAAACATTATTGTTTTAACAAAAAAAGATAAAAATACAAAATACTTAAAACGAAGGTCAGACTTACTTAACACAGATATTTCCCATCTGATGTAGTACATATTTGTACATATATACATATATATGTATGTATAGCATATACAAGGTGGTGAATAGAGATAAATCTTTATATAAGGATTAAACATTGCAATACTGCTGGGCACAGTCATGTTTAATCTAGTCAGACAATCTTCTTGATACACCTTTTTCCCAAATATTATAGACGAGTGAAAAAAATAATGATACTATGTGCAAGATCAAATTGTTGATCTAATGGTAATTTCTCTGTGTATTTAATCTTCCATTAAATTTGGATTTACATTTTTATTGCTTCGGAGGTCATTATTTGTGTATGCTGTGGCATCAGTTCTCTAAATTGCAACTTTGTGCTTTCAAGCAGAGCCATTTTCATTTGAAAGGGGATATACTGATAATGCGTAGAAGAGAGCCAACTGTTATACAAAGCTTCCCAAAGCTTTTTTTGGGGATTTAACAGTCAGTCCTTCATTTGACCTGGAGGAAATGCATAAGTGAAACAACTATATCCTTCAGCTAAATCTAATCTTCTAGGCAAGAATCTTATATGGAAAAAATAAATGTTTGTTTTAATTTTTCTTTTAAACTCATTATGACTTAACTTGGATCAAAATCACTAAAACTGTTTGGGTTTACTAGGAAGGGATTGGTGCATGTTTTAAGTGAGCATCTGGTACACACCCAACTGTGCCATATGCAATCCCCTGGCCTTTAGAAGGTGAAAGGCCAGGTTATAGCAATCTTGCCCTCTTTGTGCCAGATGTTAAAGCTCTGTAATGTCCCTGAGTGACCATTAGATCACAGCTGGGATTGGTGGTTTATATTTAATTTATTATCACACTATTAATCTATCTGACTGTCAGAACTGTCTTTTCCTCATCATTTCCAGAATGATGCTTTCTATTTTAGGGAAAACTAAATTTATTTTGAGAGATCACTCTGCTTATTTTGGCTATGCTTTTACATAGATGAGGCTTGGAATTTTCAGGAGGTTAACTGGGTTTGGGGTTTTTTTTTAGATGAAAGTGATGCTAGTTAGAGTGGCAATATGCAAGTATGTATATTGCCATTTTGGAAATGCAAAATACTGCATATCATACAAAAAACATTGCTTTTTCTTTTGTATTTTCATATGAGTCAGGAAGAAAAGGAGAGGAAAAGCACTCTTTTGGGGAGTGGAAGAGATAAGGATGATAATAATGGAAAAAAGCTTGGAGATGGCAATTAGGTGGCATTCAGAATTCTTTAAGATAATAGCAGGGACAATTTGACAAAAATGTTCTAATATATTTTACTATCAGAATGTTTTCTTGTTTCACTATTTCATAGTCAATTTTAAATGTTGCAGTCTTGATTTACTTTTAAGAGAACAAAAGGAGAGAGTTTCCATATACCTGATTCCTGTACTACTTCCTCTCTGCCCACCAAAATGTTAAAGTGTTTGGGAACGCCAAAGCATTCTTACTTGCTGGGGAAACCCCTTGTATTTTGATCTGGTTTGATCTATGTATTTTGACAAATATTTTGATCCACTGAGTGAATACTTGATGCAAGTGGGATATTCAATACACTTTGAACAGCGAAGGCAAACTGTAGGACTAAGTCACTCTTTGCTGCTGTCCCCATTTCTCATCTCCAGCAGTGAGCTCCTGAAGAACAGCTACTACAGGAATAGGTGAGGACTCAATCACTGAATTTCATGAAGCATTATAAATGGATTATAATGTCAGTAAGTCCTACCTGCTCATTTACCAATAAAAAAAAAGTAATTCCAAACACACCTTTTCCATTGTGTTCAGCATGCTTGAGATCAGGATGCTGCCTTTGGAGTTAGCTTTGAAAGTTCTTCCTGAAAAAGATCCAGTGCTCTTGCATATAGCAAATTTTGGTTCATTATTAATGCAAGCTGCTGATGACAAGCCTTTTGGAACAAGAAGGCAAAAGTTAATACATTTTAATATAAGAGATGAGGTATATTCTCATCGCTGTTCCTGTCATGATAAATTTCTGCAGTCCCAGTAGGATACTGCAGATCAGGAAGTGGATCAGGAAATGGAGAGAAAACTTATAGATTCCCATCCGGAGCCTTAGTGATTTAACAGAAAAAGCAGACTAAAGAATTTGGGGAGGCATGGGGAAGGAAGCAAGACGAGAGGGATCATGAGCTTATTTTCAACAAGAGTAGATTGCCCAGTCACCAGAATCAACGATCTTGAGGTATCTGGTGAAGATCAGCAGCTGTCTTGGCTGCCTGCACGTCTGACTGCACAGATGTCCCAGCAAAGCCAGGTTGCTAGTACTATTTGCCAATCCTACTTCTGTTTGAAATAATACATGAGTCACAAGTAGAGCAAACAGGATTAGCCAGGACATCTGTTGCTCAACATGTTGCAACTCCTTGAAATAATTGCAAGAGTTATCCGAAAATCTGACTATCTATAAATAACTCCTGCTCCTTTCCTGCCCCCTCCCCCCAGGCCCCAACATGCCCACAATGTTTAATTAAAACCCAGCATAATTAGGGATGTATTCTTCCATAAAACACCATTGCAACTCTTGCCCATCCTGGTTTGGAACTGCATATGTGCAGTAAAAGGATAGTGCCACTTGAATGCAAATCAACAATTTAGAGCTCGAGATATGATTCTTTAAAACATATATATAAGTGGATGAAAAGATTCTTGTTTTCCAGCTTTCTTGAAAAATATTTTTGTAGGCTCTGATGATTCCCACCTATGCACATCAGTAAAAGGCATTAGTAACCAGTTTTGTGTAATTGAGAAAATGATCTTTTAGTCTAAAATTAGGCAATTCTGTGAACTCCTGAGGCATTAGTTCTGTTTTCTATGTGCTTCTGTACAGGTGATTCTTCTGAGTGAGTGTGTGTGGGTAGGAATTACTAATCTCTGGAAATATACCTTTTAGTAAATTATATGGTTAATTTTTCACAATAGTTGAAAAGTAATGGTAAGCTAACTTCTATGAGTTGACATCCTTTCAGTACCACTAGAACATTAAATACTTGAGCATTGTAGTATCAGCTGATTCATTAGGAATGAATCTAAAAACATTGCGCTGTCACAGCTTGAATAGCATCAAAAGGAACGTAACTGTATCAATGAGCAAAATACAACATGTGTTTATATTCATGCACTGAAAAGACAACTCATGCTATATTTCGCCAGCTGATAGAAATTCAATAAATTCACTCCTAGTGATTTGTAAGAAACGTGTTCATTTATACTGATTATTATTCAAAGCACATCAGTCTCTTCATGCAAATATTTTTCTATGATTAATGATAATAAGTAAAAACTTAGAAAATATCTCTTTTTTTCCTTTATGAAATTTCATATGGTGAGGTCACAATATTTTAAAATAGTGTTTTATTTAACTTTTTACACTTACTGCTATGTTTTGCAAAATTGGTGATCTCATACAAAATATATTTGTGTTAATTTATAACAAACTGCCTGCATGGAATTTTATAATAAATTTTCACTTTCTGCAAACATAATGACATACACTTATTAGTGAGTGATGGTCAGGCAAAAATCTGCACGTATGTACAATGATTCATATTCATTCACCATGATAAAGCTGCAAAGACTACCACAACATTTGGTGTGTTTGATCCCTAATAAATATTATGGTGGGGTAATTGCTTGCAAAGGAATTTATAAAGACTTTAATGATGATCACTTTAATGCAAATGGGATTAATTTTTGCCCTAAATTAGCACTTACAACTCACTTGGGTCAGTGGCCAAATTGTAATTACTATTTAATGTGTCTACAACCCCTGTAGTTTGCATGCTCCTTTGCAGACATACCGGAAAGCAAGGGTTCTGCAGCTTGGCAGCTTCGTTTGTTCTTATGTTATAAAGACTCCGTTGAAGATAATGGAGCTGTTTGTGTTATAAGGGCAAGCTGAATTTGGCTTGGTTAAGTAAGTGGCAATTTAGTTTTGCATTCTGTCAAAAGCAGCACTGCGTGTGGCAAAGGAAACTTTAAGCAAAAATGGATTTATGCATTGTTAAGATTGTCAGGCAAGTATTAAATTGCTCGTACCTTTAAAGAATGATTCTTGTCAACTCTGACATATTCTAAAGGAGATAAAGTCAAATTGGAGATCTAGGTTAGATAGATCTAGCCTCAAGCCTAATACAACTACATAATCTACCTTTCTTATCTGCAAAGAGTGCAGCCAACAAGGCAGTATTTTGTGTGCATGGTGCTGACCGCTCAGAGGTGGCCCTGCACCAAGCACCTGCAGGGATTCTGCATCCAGAAAGGATGCTGCAGGTGCTCAGGGGGCAGCCAGTCCAGGGCTTTAGGGGGTCTCCGTGCCTATCCCTGGGGTGAAGAGCCATGTGGCTAGCCCACCTGGGTGCCATCAGTAATGCCAAGAGAGACCCAGAGTATATAGAGAGCGACTGTTGTACCAGCACTTTCAAAAAAGGCCAAAAAGACAATCATCTGGCATCTAGAGGCTCCCTTCAGTCACATGCCACATGAGTCCTCTTAGACTTTTGGGGTGTGCAAAGGTTGATTGGGAACAGATAGATTTACTGTGGGTAAATCATGCCTCACAAACTTAATCACTTTCTATGCTAAAATATCTGTATTTGTGGGTGAATAAAAAGCAGTGGATGTCATTTACCTAAACTTTAGCAGGATTTTCATTGTTGTCTCCCAAATGTATCCGGTTTAAGCCACTACAGCACAACTAGATGGTTCAGTGGGCGTAGGCCAGAGGAATGGTCCAACAAGCACCTTATGAAATTCAGCAAGGATCAACACAAAGTCTTGCACCTGGCAACACAACAGACTGGGAGTAGCTCTGTGGAGAAGGACCAGGGCTCCTGGTGGCAGTATCCTGAGCAGGTGGTGGCTGCTGTGCTCCTCCTGGCAGCAGAGATAGCCAGCAGCATCGCCAGATGTATTAAAAGGAGCGCAGCTGCTAGACAGAGTGAAAGGATAGTTCCCCCTCTACTGTGCACTCATTAGAACACATTTGGACAGTGCATCCAGTTTTGGCTCCCCAGTATAAAACCAACATTGTTAAACTGGTGCAAGTTCAACGGAGGACCTAAGGGCAGCCTGCAGTGCCTACAAGGAGTCATCAAGGAGACAGAGTTCTCCTGCGGTAGGAGGATGAATCAGTGGGTGCAAGCTGAACCAAGGGAGTTTCAGATTGGATATAAGGAAACTTCTTCAGGATGGGGACAGTCAGGTGGTGGAGCAGGCTGTCTAGAGGAGCTTTGCAGTCTCAACCTGGAGGTTTCCAAGCCCCAACTCAATAAAACCCTGAGTAACTTGGTCTGACTTCCTGGATGACTCTGGTTGAACAGGAGGATAGGCTACAGACCTTCTGAGGTCACTTCCAACCTGAATTACCCTATGGGTAGATGGATTCTCACATAAAAGTCTGCATGCATGCCCATTACTGTCAAAAGTGGGGTCTTGACAATTTCATGCTGCAGCTATACAACAACAGCTTGCAATGTGCTATAATGAATGGTAATGTGCAGCTCTCCTCTCGGCTATGTTCTAATGCATCCAGTCATATAGTGAACAATCAGTACTGGTAGTACACTTTAAATAAGGATGACATACAAGGACCAAGACTGCCTATAATAATATTTTTACCTGATTTTTGACCAGGTTGCATCTTCGTAGCACTGAAACCTGTGGGAGTGGAAAAGGGAGCTTTTAGTGGAAGATTGTCCCAAGCTGAGGCCCATCATCTCTAGGAAACTCTGAGAAAATTGTTAAAATGCACAGACACTTGGGTTTCTTGTGCTCTTTGGATAGCTGCAGCTGTTTAGTTTGATTTAGGATGCTAATATATTCTTAAAAAAAAAAAAAAACTATCATGCTAGGCTTACTTCAGACCTTCTCTAAAGTTATGAAGTATTAGAAAGTTGCTTGCTTTTATTTTAATTCTTTCATTGCACAGATACTGCGACAGCAGTTAAATATACCTGTTCTCAAGATTTCCATACTCCAAAATGAATAGCAGTGAAAACTTTCAATATTGTTGTACTTGCTGTAGCATTTATTGTATTATGAAAAAAATGAAGCTTTGGATTTTCTACATTTATTCAATGTTCTTCATAGAACTAAATTTTGAAATTAATATGCTTTTAAGAAATATTCATAGTGATGAATGCACTAGTATTTGGTTTTGGAACAGAATAATTTTACATAGGTACAGTCTCCTGCATTAACATGAAGGTAGATATTGATTAGGTCTGCCTACTGTAAATATCTTGCCAAAATAATGTTCAGAAGTTTTTTTAAATTGATTTGAACAGTAAGTTTTCTGGTTTGGTGGTTTTACAAACAATGTTATTCCAATCCTCTTAACTTCTATAACTCTTGAACTTCAGGATTTGCCTTACTCATTCTAAATAACTGTATCTGGATAGATTGGAGTTAGTATTCCTGTAATTTCGAATACATTTTAAAACATTTTGCTAGCACACAGAACAGCACATAGAGCTTCTTTCAATTGCTGAGAACCTCAGGCTCAGCTGGGGTTTAAAAGTGATGTGCAGGGGCAACCGTCTGAGTATCCTGAGATGTCTCATTTTTTTAAATCAAAAGTGCACTTGTAGCTATGTTGTGTGCAATGACAGCTTTTAACTATTTCTAAAGCTGAGTATACTTTAATTCTATGTGCTGTACTTATAAGCAGTATATGGGAATCATATTTAAAGAAGGAAATTTTGTAGCAAAGTATTATAATTTGGATGCAGAGGAAGATCTGGAAGTACAATTGTAGCACTCAATAAACTATATTCTTCAAACTAAGGTTGCTTTTTCGAGTGATATGAGGAGTCATGAAACAGCCAGGCAAATAGAGCTTGTAGTAGAGAATGTTAACTAACTCTGTGGGAGTGTCTGTGACAGAAAGGAGACAAAATCACATTATCCTTGAAATATCCTCCAAAATTGTGATGCAGATGAAAAATATTTTCTGTAAGTTGCAAGAGCGAAAATGTATTAGAAATTCATGTGATTTATTTTCTTGGCAAATGTCAGTTGTGTGTTGCAAAAACTTGAGATAAAACAAAAACATTACAGGTAAAACAGGTACAGGTTGATGTGTTTTAAGATTATTAAAATGTGCTCAAAATACCAGAGGGGAGAAACATGCCAAAACTGTAATGCTGATAACATTTACTACATTTGATGTGAAAAGCACACTTATTTGTTCAACTTTCTGTCAGTCATTGATAACAGATGTGATCTTCCATTATCATGCAGCATCAGTTTCAACATATCTATGAGGCCTTTTGTTTGCTAAAATCCTCTGATTTTGACCAAGTATGACTCACTGCCACAAGTGTACACCGTATTTGCTCAGTTTGATGCAGTGTGAAATTGTCCATACAATAGGTTTCTCTTTTGCCCACTCCTTACACTCTTTGCAATTATTTTAGCAGTCTTGCCGTATTCTAAGGACTGAGCAGCAATACTCTGCTATGACACCCAGTGTCCCGGGAGGGTTAGGAGGAGCAAAGCACACTCATGTGGTAGGATGAATAAGGCTGGGCAATATCCACAGCTGCCCAACAGATGAGCAGTTTTTAATGACGCGAGGGCTCACAATGAAATCTGGGCCCAGAACTAATCAGCTCTAATTAAGACAGACACGTTTTGGTCCAGTAGTGCTGACAGGGTCAGGGTTCCTGTAGCTCCAAATGAGGCATGTTATAATCACGATCTAATTGAAAAGCTGCAAGAGATACAGAACCTGTGCACTGCAGGGTCTAAAAGGAAAGTTGTTCTTTGGGCTCTGCTGTGTACCTTGTTAGATTGTTAATGCTCAAATAGACAGCCGTGTAATAAAAAAATAAAGAAAAAAGTTACATTTAAACGTAATTTAAAGAAAATTTGGGAATTTTCGGCATATGCTTGTATTTGATTCATGAAAATAAACTAAATATATAGAAATAAGGAGAGAGAGGTTGTTTGATACTTGCTTTTCAGCTCAGAATTTATTTTGATATATGGTAAGGGAAAGGGCTCTTAAATTTTTCTACCATGACTCAAAAATACAATAGAGGGTTTTTTTAAAGCCCGATATGTGCATGCCTCAATCTGCAATATTGATACTGGAGACCACATTTCCCAGCTCTGATATGTCACTATCAAAGGGCTGCAGAGTTGCTGCTTCATTCAGAAGACTGCGGTCCTTCCATTTCCATTTAAGCATGACTGATGTATGGTCTTACAAATTATCATACCATTTTCACAGGCTGTGTGTCATACACAGTTCCAATTTATCTGTTTTCTCATGTGGAGTTTTGAATTCATTCATTTCTTCATATATATATATATATAAATAAGACTACCCATACAATGAAACATCTCTGCTATGAAAAGTGTTGTTAGACAGTGGGGCTTATCATTCAACATTGACCAGATGCACACTAACTGCATAGAAAGTGGGTACTGTTGTCAAGTATGTGGAGTTCTTCTTTGATCTAGCATGCTCGTGTAGCCACGATGCACATGTATGCACAAATAAGAAAGACACCAAATCTAAGTCTGCACTGCTTAGCATATTTTACATTAGAGGTGGCAATTACCTTAGAGAGGCTGAATTCTAACCTACGGGATTTCAATATCATAGAATGTATTTTTCTTTAAGATCTCTTCAAAAATAATCCTAAGGAGTTCTATTCTTTCCCTTCTCACCAAAATTGGTTTTGAGAAGCCTGCATAACCTCTATGAAGCCTTTTTATTCTACAAAGTGATATCTTTATAACACTTAAGGAACAAAATACAAATGTTCTGACTTGTTCTCCTAGTAGCAGCCAACTAAATACAGACTTTGTGTTTCCTGCTTTGTGTCAATTAATAGCTTGCTCATGAAACCATCTTGGGATGGAAATGCTTTTCTTGGGTTAATGGAAAGGATTTTACAGTTTCCTTTGTGCATACCATACGCCTGTCTGCTATACTGCTTGTGCCTCCCTCAAATAATTAGCACAGTCTACTAAATGGCTAGCTAAGCAGTGAAACAAAAGCATTCACTTCCGTAATAAAAGCTTATGTTTCTTCTGCCTTCTACATATTTCAGGCTAGCATGATAACTCTTTGATCTGCTGCCAGGAGGCTCTGCTCTTCCCTATCTTCTGAAGGTTGCAGAAGCAGTTTTTGTACTCACTCAGGAGGATTAGTCAACCTGGGAGACAGAAAATAATTATACAGAGTCACTCTTGTGCTGATTTAGCAATAGCCATGGCCGATGGAAAGTACTGCATTGCACACCACTGCACTGGCCACATCCAGTATTCTAGAGGCTTTGTTATGGGTTTCAAAATCTTGAATAGCAGAGGAGATCTTATGTGTGGCAGGAGAATGAGAGTCAGAATATGCATCGTTTTGTTTCCTCTGCAGCACTCCAGCCACCCCAGGACACTGTACAGCACAGATTGGAGTGAGCAGGAGGTCGTTTTGTGAGAAATGGCAGCTGCTCAGGTTTAGTCCATCACCTCTTTGCTCTGATTTTTCCTGTTGTCGAGTCCATGTATCAGCAACATAGCTCCTGCCGGAGGCTGGCAAGATAACTCTGGCACAGCTGGCAACAGGCTGCCAGGGGATGCTAAGCCTGCAAATCAAGTGTGCAGGACATGAGCTTGCTTTTGTCTACGAGGTCTTTGTGCCAGTCCTACGTATGTCCTTCTTTATGCTATTTCAGTAAGTGGACTATGAACTAACTCTTCTTTAGTAAAGCCTAACTTTTTTCAGCAGATCTTAAAAGGATCACTGGTGCCCAGCTGTTATTCTTTAAGTGACCCCCTTTTCTAGCGGCTCAAGAAATGCCATAGATCATTGCATTTAAAATTAAAGGTGCGGTCTTGCTTCTCCATCACTGCCACAATACATTCCATTATTTTTATTCATAGAAAGGAGTTTCTTTGTTCTCCTTCCGATTCCACAATTAGTTGACATTCATTGTCATGCAGTGATCAGGTACCTTTCAGTGTTTTGCCACTTCTCTAGAGGAGTATTTGGAGAAAGGGAGCAGATAATGATGGAATTCCAGTGATGTGTGCCAACTGGTGGAAAACAATGGCTTTTAATTGTGAACGCTTATTTATAAGAAAAATAAGAACTTTTCAGATGAAGCTATTTGTAGATTCAAAAATTTCTTTTGAAAGCACACTGAATAAATACACAGGCAGCTGTTTCCATGTTCTATTTAAAAAATCTCATACACAGATTTGCATAACAGCTTAACTGCTTATTTTACTTTGTATCATAATAAACATTTTGATTTCTTATAGGATCTGTTTGTTCAGTCAATATTCTTCATCTTCAGCATTACAAAAATGAAATTCTTTTCTTCTTTGTCTATCTTCAACTTCTAAAATAGTCTAAATCCTGTTTGCAACAATTACAAAATTACCCACTTAACGTAATTTTAAAAGATATTTTATCTTAATTCCACAGAACTTGCCGCCCTTCTAGAATTCTTAGCAGTCTGTGAACTACTACTATTTTTTAACCTCTCCATACAGAGAAAACTTAGTGAAGAAGCTAGACAAAGATAGAAATCCAAAAGTGATGTTTGATCCTTCAACTAAAGACATTTGCTAGTCTTCTGCTGGCCTTTAAGCATTTTTTTTTCTTCAAATTAATTTTCATTAATTTTGAGCTGCAACTGCTGCAGTGTTGATCTCTCTTTGCTTTCCCATAAGCTTTCCTGTTCTTGTTGGTATCCTATATGAATCAAGCTTCGCTGTCTACCTGAAGAAAAAAAAATCCAAGAGTTTATTTTGTACACATCTTATTCATTATTTATTTTAGAAATTCAGGGTACTTAGTAACTTGTTTCTTTGTAAATATGCCTACACAGATTAAGCTGCTATGAAAGTGACCCTTCCTATAGACACAAAAGAGTGTCTGTCACTTTACAGTAATTCCTAATTATTCAGAATGTGCATGTGTCAAGTACTGATAAACTTCAACATTAATTTCTTTTCCACATGAGTTATCATCAATATTTCAAGTGTTTTCACGGGGTATAACATTTGATTTTGTAGTTTCCTTCCATTGCGTTTTGCCTCTGTGGGCTTGAGTTGAATGAAAAATATTAAATATGTGTGGAGGACCTCAGCTGATACGGTAGACTTCTAACTGCTGTTCTTATGGTGGTGTGGATTTTCTTTTTCAATTAGGACTCTCTTCTTCATATCCTGATATCCTCTCTTCTTATCTATCCTGATAAGTCCTAAGTGATTTCTCAATTTTGGGAGTTGCCATGACAAAAAGCCCCCTTTGAAAGTGCAACAGTTAATGAGGTTAGTATCTGCTATAAATGGAAAGGGTCTGAGGAATGACTGAGAAGTGTTGAATGTTAAAATTAGAGATAGGGTTAAGGAACTATGGTATTTCTTTCCCTTACAGGCTAGTACTTTGAATGCTACTAGCCTTGCAAGCAGTTAAATTCTTTAGTGTCCTTAATCCACAGGAAAAATGTGCTGGTTTTAGTCAAAATGCAGGGCCCCAAGAAGCTCACAGAAGAGAGGATAAGTGGATGTTCCACCTTTAAAAAAAGTTCCTTACGCTACCAATTGGTTTCTGTGAACTCCTCTCCCTGAACCTTCTGTAACACCTTTAGGTTGTTCTGACTGGCCTGTTTATGGGAGGTACCAGAGAAGCAAGAAATACTTCTACTTCCTTGCAGGCAACTAGATTATAATCAGTTCTTAAATGTTATGAATAGCCAAACCGGGTTTAGTAGGTCAGGACAAAGCAGAGGTACTTCAAAGCTAGGTATACTTGCATCTTTCTATATATTTTTTCTTGATGAAACACTTTTAAAGATAGGAAAATACATGAAAAAAGTGTGGTTAATCAAATTTCATGGATATCTTTGTTAGCTCTTAAGTCAAGAGGAGCATAGACTTGCAAAATAGGAAAGGGCTGGGTGGGAAATCAAAGGAGGGATGAGTTTTGCTCCTCCTTGAAGTAGAAGAGCTCAGACTTGGGCAGCAGAATTAGTTGTGGCTGCAGGAAGGAGTGTCTTGAGGAAACAGTTGCTCTCCAAGCAGAGAAGAGGGGAAGGAGGATAGTGTGTCAGGCAGGCCAGACCGCTCCACCATGACTGGCTATCCCATTTTAGCAAACAAAAAGCTGTGTGAACAGCCACAAACAAAATTGGTGGAAAAGCTATTATGTAAGCAAAGAAGTATTCCAAAGGCTTAAAATGTCTTCGGTTAAATTGAAGAAATTAAAGAAATTATCTGAAAATCAGTCAGGAAAAATAATTTGCCACCTCAATATTACTAACCCCGGCCCTAACTACCTTAAAAAATAAGCATAGTTTCAAGATATATTGTAAGAAAATATCATAAATATTGAACCATGTTATTTTTACCACAGATACCTGTAAATTTACAATTATATAAAAAACCCAGATCATTAGTCTAATGATTAATGCTTGTTTATATGTTCTAAATTGTTAAAATTTTGACCTTAGAATTTACCTCACTACCTACAAGTAAATGTTTGCTTTTATGTTCACTTAATTTTCAATAATATTGTGGAAAATAGACCCTACAGAGTACAATGGAGAAGAAGAAAAAAAAAGAAAAGAAAAAGGAGAGAGCAGCCCCTTTGTGTCACTGTGTGATATTAATCAGACGATTCCTGTATTTCTTCAATACAGAATGAATGAATGTTTGTTTTTTTCCTTCTCTGATCGCATGATTAATTCAGCATCCTGATCGCTACAGAGGTGCCTTTCGCTCTATGGCTTGCAACACAAGATTCTGTAAGCGGTGTCTGAGCATGAATGTCTCATGGCTGGCATTGTCTGCTAGCCCAATTTTTTTTTTTTCCTATATTTCATTTCATTTTGCTAATCCCTTCGTCTATTCAGCTAGTCTAGTATTCAAGTAAAACTAGGAAAAAAAAAATGTGCTGATGGTCTCCCGAAATTTGTTTGTCCAGCAACAGGATTTGTCTGCGTGAAGATATAATCAGTGACTTTTACTGAACCCATTAACTGCTGAATTAGTGACACTGAGATAAATCATATCTGATACTTGCATTTCTGGGTTTCATATGAATGTTTTCAAATGTTTTCTTCAGAAATGCATTGCTACACTGTACTCTGTTTAAAAAAATACCAACTCTCTCAGCCCTCAGGTTGGGAGATGAAAAAGTGTTTTTTCTCTAAAAAAAGAGAGAAACAAATTTTGTTTTTACTCCTCAGATTTGGAGCTAATATATCCATGAAGAACTGAAACTTGAACTTCTTAGTACAGGTCTTGAGCATATAATTGCTATATTTTCAGAGAACTAGTTCCTGAGGGGTCATTATATGGCTTGCTAGTAAAGGAGCTTAGCTTAACAGTTAATATGTGTATAAAGTGTATGTTGTCCTTGTTGCTGCCTGGAAAATTTGGCGAATAAGGGAATGCCATGTGACAACCACTCAGTGATAACGTAAAAGGTCAGTATGAAGTAAATTGAGAGTTTTACCCCATGCAGTTCCCAAGGATTTCCTCTCTGGGTAGAAGGAGGGAGAACGGGTGAATATTAAAGTAATTACCCTATTAAAGTATTACTTTACTAAAGTAATACTAAGGTAATAAGTTGCTATCACTTATCTTAAAATTCAAAATCATACAGTGGTGTATCCCAAGAGTATTTCTAAATTCTTCATCTTTGGATCACCAAGCCGTGTGTTGGAAAAGTCTTACCACTCTCACATTTTTGAGCAAATTTGGGACACTAGGTCATTAAGGAACTACAGACTCTCCTTCCTCTTCACTGAGCTTTTATTTCCCCATGTACATTCTGTTCCTCATGAAAAGATCATCCTCTTCAGTCAGTGCAGTCACTTAAAAAATTTAAAAAAGAAAAAAATCCAAATCTCAGTTCTTATTAATAGATATTGTTAGCTCTTTTCATTGGTTTATATTCATATTCATTATATTTATTTCGTTGGTTGCTGTAGTCCAAATCCTACTTTCAGTGAGAGACATTCCGTATTAGAACAATCTTTAGGGTTTAAAAGTAAATTAAAGTCTTTAATCTCCTTTAGCACATTGAGCATGGACCCAGTTGGATTGGCAGTCATTAATGAAACGTCTGTATAAAATGCTGTATCTTGCTACTCTGCCCTTGCTAAAGTCATTTGATATTTATACTTTTTTCTCAATCTCTTGCAAAGCATTCTTTTCTCTTCTCCTTTTGGAGCTGTTTGCACAAATATTGCTACAGATTAGTCAAATAAATTTTGAAATTATATCATTCAAGAACATAGCAAACTTTAAAATCAGGCCAGGCTATGACTGAATTGAGGTTATCTGGAGAGCTGCAGAATATAGACGTTATTTTGCAGCTCTTCAAAACAGTATTTTATCAGCAGTACTATATCAGCTTGTTGTATGGAAATACTTTCTTTTTTTGACCTGCAGTGGTTATTTGCATGTCGGTGTTTACACATTACAATGATGATGATGTCTGTGACTTTGCAGTTTTAGAGGTAAAAATTTAGACTTCTTTGAATCCTACCCTTCAACAAATCCCTTTTTTTTTTTTCTTAAATGAGGTAATACAAAGTTTTCCTATCATCTTATACCTTTTGCAAACACGGTCAACATGCGTATTACCTCTCCTGACCTCCTGTTACTGTGCCCTTACAACTAGCCAAGCAGAGGATTTAGTGTCATGAAGAGATGTTCGTTTTAAAAATGTAACTTTTTGTGAAATATCCCCGCCTGTACTCTGCAATCTAACATATTTCAAGTGGCATAATCACCAGACCCTATGCTTAAAGTTTCCCTGTGCTCATAGAGGGTAAGTGCAGGAATTCTTCCAATAGGGAGGAATTCTTCCCACAGCTTTAAGATGGTAATAAATCCCGCATGATGGAAGTTCATCGAATGTAAGCCATAACAATTGGTGCCTATACATAGCTGAGACATATTCCAATTAGGCAAGCAGATGATTAAGTTATATTCTGGTCACAGTGATGAGGAATTATTCTTTTGCTTGTACCTCTATTTGTGACTGCACAAAATATTGGTAAGGATGTTTTTATTTCCATCTGCAGAAAAATTATGCAATTCTTGAGGAGACGTTTCCAACCTTTTACTCTCATCAATCCCAACCCTTACTAGTGGAAGGTGTAATGTTGTGTGGAGTCTCCCATGAGAGTTCAGTACACTGAAGAAGCAGGTTTCACGTATTTGAAATGTCAGGCAGAGTGATCGGGACTAGATAAACGGTAAGAGTTTCTTAATTTTGCATAGTGGAAAACCTTCTTGACATTTGGATCCTCTGGACAAGTTTACTGTGTTGTTCCCTTTGCCTTAGTCATATCATTCTCTATATAAACTTCACTTTTTCCTCTCTCATGCCACACTGTATCATAATATTTCTTCAGCCAAAACTGAAATAATTCTTCCAATAGTGGCAAGACGGGGAAGGAGACCTTTTCTTTATACAGTTAGATATTTAATGCTCTATATTCTGCAATACCAAGATGCTGTATATGTTTCAGTGTAACAAGGTGGTAAATAGATCAGCGTACTCCAAAATAGATTTTACCTTCCCCGCCCCTCCTCTGCTTTACTGGTACTTTATTTACAAGTGGTGTTCATTTTTCATGTCCTTGTTCCCATGGGAATTAACATAAATCAGAAGAGCTCTAATGTTCTAATTTCAGTGTTAGCCTGGCAGCTGTTTCCCAGAAGTTCAGTCACGAGACATGCGGGGCTCACTAAGTCAGAAGTCAGACAGGCAAAGGCGGCAATATCCAGTTTCAGGCCATGATGTATTCATACTACATATGCCTATTAGAGATTATGGTAACAAAAGGATCGTGTAAGGCTTCCGAGAAATTATGAGTTTAAGTAAACAGTTATGTAATTGTCCCCCTCACACTTTGTAAATCATAGTGGCATGGAAATGCACTCCATGAGTGACAAGTTCTTTGGAGGTATGTTGTCATGAACTGGTGCAAATGTGAGTCATTGAGCAACATAAGCTGGAAACACTTTTTTTAAAGCGTTTGGCATGCATACGGAGACAGAAAAGAGAGTGCAACATGTGCTTTTCAATCTGTCCTATATAAAACCATAAATCATTAGAGGAGTTGGGGAAAAAAAAGTGAACAAGTCTTTATTCTTCTGACTGGCAATGGGTCTATTCTGGTGATGTATCCTCTAGAAAGAAGAAAAAGCCCCCTCGCTGCACAGGTATTTGAAGAAGAATCTATGGTTTCTTCTTTGTCACATTTGAATGCCAGATTTTCCTGAGGTGCCTTTTCTCTACATTAGCTCTGTTTTGCTGCCAACCTGTGATAAGGAATCTTTCCTATTTATCAATTGATCAAAGTATTGAGCTGATGAATTGATTATTTAGTGTGTATGCCGTGTGCAAGTGTGCTGTGTTGTGCAAGACTGTGAAAACAGAAGTTCAGGAACAATAAGCTTTGTCTCAAGTTGAACTTCTGAATATGATGCCTAGGTCCAGGGATGAAATCTTCCTTCTTCTAAAGTCCATAATCTCCATAAATCACTATCCCTGCCTTCCACTTGTATCATTGCTTTGATGCAGTTGAGATCTGGTTCTAGATTTACACTTTGGTTAATTCATGTTAATGTTGGCATTTGTCGAATCTGCAGCATTTAAATATAATATTATAAACACTTCTTTTTGGTTCAGAATTTTATTCTATTTAAATGTCCTAAATTATTCATATTTAGAAGATTTCAGAATCAGTTTAAATGTTGTGGGGTTTTTTGTTTGTTTTACAAGAAATATTTTAGGCAAAACAAGAAAACCCTCTTGACATCATTTTGGTTTATTCCTATACTATTTCACAAAGTATTGGTCCCCTGTGTCTTCTGTTTTGTTCATATTCAATTTATAATAGAGAGATTTCTGTTCAGACACATGTTTTGTGGCGATGAGTCAGTGAAAGGGAGTCCCAGCCTGATAGTAGCCACAAAATGGCAGTACTGTATTGAGGGACAACAATATGGTTCTGATTTACAGATGTATCTATAAAAAAAAAAAAAAGGAAAAAAAAAAGAAAAAGACATGTATCTTGAAAATTGTGTGTCAATTAATTATGTAGTATGTATAAATGATGAATTTAGCTATGTAATGGCCTGGTCCTTGAAGGCATTCAAGTTATTAGCATTTTTTTTTCTTTAAGTGTGCACATTACTTATAGGGAGAAAGTCATTTCCAGACTTATTACTTCAGTACTAATTGGAATTTACTGGAGATTTACTACATTAGGCCTGCAGGTTCCATTTGGCTATTTCATTAATATGACTGATCTTTCTTTTACAGAAAGCAAGCATTATCTTACCTTGTTTTGCTGAATATTTTTCAATAGTCTCCATGCAGTGGATCCATCCTATTGAAATGTATGTTTGTGTAATCATCTTTCTTTTTCTACCCTATTTCTTTTATTTCTAAATGAAACAGGATGAGAATGATTAATGTAGGAGTAAGGAGGTTAGGCAGACTGCGCTTCTGTTGACTTTTGACTTTGTCCTAATAGAGATATATTGGGATATTTTAAAATGGCAGGTGGAGTCTAAAGATTAATTTCTTTGTACTGCTGCTTAATCTCTTCTTTCTCCTGGTCACAGAGCACTAGTATAAAATATTTAGCAAACAAACAGAGTTGAATTATGGATTCATTGAAAATGGAAACTTAAGTAGCTGCTTTTGTATGAGGGAAGAAGTATGCTTTAGATCATATCCTGGGACACACTGAGATCATTATGATACTGTAAACAAAATTAGGCTAAGTGTCATGCATTGAAAGGTAATAGATAATCATATACATGATTATACTAGGTTACCAAGCATTTTAATGAAAATAAACAGAACCATAGATAAATGTATGCTAAAGCAGAAAGGTTATTTACACATGTCTCTCTCTTTATATGCTCATATGGTTATTAATGATATTTAACCTGCATCTGGTTTTGTGAAAGAGTAAATGTGACTTTATCCTACTCGCAAAAAAAGTGGGTTTCTAATTATGGTATAGTGCTGTGAGCCTCTCCAGCTTTGTCAGCTAAAATGGAGTCTCAGTATTGAAGAAAATATCATACCTGAAATCTGATTGGGTCAGGCCAGGTAGATCTTGAAACATCCTCAGACTGTTTGGGACAACTAATTGTGAGATTCATTGTTTGATCAGTCCCAAATTCTATATTCATGCCAAAGTGAAGGTTGAGCAAGGAAGATAGAAAATATTCTGTTGTATTTGCTTTCCCTTTTGAAGAAATCCAGCCTGGGTCTGGGTATCCTGTTGTGAATTAAAATAAAAACTGAAGAAATATTCACCTCAAATTAGAAAAACAACCTGTTTCTTTTTGTGGTCTTGAAAGGCTTATTTTTATTTTACCCTGAATTGTTTCTGTGTGTCTCGCTGTGGATGGCCATAGAAATAGGCTTCCTGAATTAATGAGAAAAGCTGTTCTCTCTAATTTAGCTTGAGCCACAGCGTAGAAAAGTACCCAATGTCTTAAAAGAGTATCCTTTCTTGTGATGTATGCATTATTGGTGGAGCAGTAATTTGTTGAATAGTTATAGAAGTATCTTGCATTAGGTTTCCCAGTACATTCAAGGGATATGTTCCCGTTTTCAAAAGAAAAGAGTAACTTTTTTAAAAAAAGACAATAAGCTGCTCACATGCACTGAAAGATGTAATGTTAATAATGCTTGCAACACCCAGT
The DNA here is from genome assembly GCF_000705375.1 of Tinamus guttatus. The sequence goes on along the minus strand of NW_010584400.1, from coordinate 357,537 downwards.
AAAGCAAAGGGTTGAAGGTCATGCTCAGGGGGCAGCTGTGAACTTCTAAAAGAGCCGTTTCAATAAAGAAAAACACAATGCTGGGGGCAGGGGAGATTTATTGCTGGATTAGTGGATCTGCATCTGGTTTCTCTGACTTCGTATGTGTCCAAAATCTGAATTTTGAATTGTTTACCAGTACATGACTTATGTTATCAGGAAAATTCCCATCTGAGTTTGTTTCATTCTATCCTATGTGGGTCACTAAATATACACTTCATATAGCACAGATCCACAAAGCACTGCATATCTGTGGTTCCTGTAGCCTGGATAAACCTCATTCACATACACAAATGTTGATTTCTGAATTAAGTAATATATTGCAGAATAACTGATGACATATCTGCAGCTCATGTTGGGTGAAAGAAAACAAAATAATGCCTCTAAAAAGCTTCCTGCTTGTGTTGTCCATCTGCTCCACCAGCCCTTAAGAGAAAAGAGAGATATTCCTTTTCTTTTCTTTAAGCTTCTTTCACTTATCTTCTTAGCAAAGAAAGAACCACAAACAGTGCACAATTTGGAGTCATTACTATACTGTTCAGTAGGATTTTCCCTATTACTGTATATAAATGTAGGTATATTTTAATAATTTAAAAAAGAACTCTCAAGAATAATAAATGCATCTAATATCTAAATGAAATATTAAGTTGCTTTGGAAAGGTGAAATGTTTTGTCAAGTATGGGTTGTAGAAATGATGGGATGCTTTAAAAAGCAATATTAAACAAAGTGAACCATATTCAAAATGTAATTCAGATAATCAGAATCTATCAATGCTTATTTACAGATTTATTTGTGAGATTAGATTTTTTTAAAAACTTTTTATTTCTAACCATTTAAAAGCAAAAAGCATTTTTTCCACTGTGTTTTTTTCTAATAGAATATATTTCAATAGCATTGCTCAGCTGCAACTTGATTTGATAGTAAAAGTTCCTGCAGTAAGCACATCCAGTCTTTGAAAATATGCTTTGAATTAACTTGGTTTGTTGCTGGGGGTTTTTACTTCCTTTTCTTTTCAAAGGCACAGTGCTTCTTAAAGATTTCTAAAATTTCTGGGGAATGTGCTCTAAGGATTTTTTTTTTCTTAAGCATTCCCAGAAGATTGTTTTAAAGATATTTCCCTCCAGGGTTAGCAGGTGTGAGGCTGAAATATCCAAGCCTTTCTGCAATATCAAGTTTAGAATTTCTTAAGGGAATGAGACTGCAACCAAGATGGTTAATAGTTAGCAAAACCCTTTAAAGCCTGCAAGTTAACAGGAAGAACTGAATATCAGTGCGAGATGAATACATTTTGACCACAGCCTGCTTATTCTGATCAGAAACTATGGAAAAAACTAAGATCTCAGTCTGTCAGGCAGACTCAGCCTTTGGGAAAATCTCAAGGAAGCGCCTGACATTCGCACATCAGCCATTGGGCTTTAAATTACCCGGGTTTGTGTAAGTCTGTCACTTCTCTCCCGCAGTCTCCAGAACAGCATTTTGTGAAGAGAGCAGTGTGCAAGGAGCTACCATTAGCAGGAGTGTAAGCTGTTGTTCCTGTGGGTTTTTGCTTTGTTTTGTTTTGTTTCGTTTGGTGCAATTCTTATTACCCCTCTATATACTAACAATCCCTTTCTGCATGCAAAGGGTTGAGATTCCACTTTGCTCACCTCTCTATAACCAATGCTTAAGATGGTGTCCCATGCCTTGGGAATCTTTCAGCAAAAGAAAAACCATATAGAAACATTCACATGTAAATAAATGCCATGTGGGGAAATATTATTATTCAATACACATTTACTTGCATTATAAGCAACTAAAAAGTATTCCTTTCTGCCTCTTCAGTGGCTGGTTGAGTTATAGGAAGTCTCTTTGAAAGGGTCTTTAAAAGAGTCAGCCATTTCAATCTATTCAAGTAAATCAACAAAATGGAGAATGAAACAAGAAATTGGCAACCAAGCCAAAAAAGGTTACGTCTTCTTCCTCTGTTGCCTGCCTTTGTATCTATAGATCACTATTACTCTAGAATGATCTTTTATATTTTACAATCCCTATTAAACAGTAAAAGCATTAAAAATACAGGGGGTTTCAACAGCATAGGACCTAGAGGAGGGGTCAGGAAAACCTTTTATGTTTTTTTGGGAGGGAGGACTTTCACTCAGTTTCTGCACTTGAGTTTGTTTACCTTTATGAGAGCAGTAGCAGGAAGCCAGTATGTGGTACTGTTAGGTGGACTGTCACTGTAACATGCAGTTGAACATAGTATTGCAGATTTGTATCCCGGCTGTAAAGAAAGAAAGGAAAATCATGACAATTGATGTTTATTTCACAAGATAACATGAGGTCAAATATCTGTCATCTTTTAACTCTTCTGCCTTGCTGCTAGAGCCCTGACTCAAGCACTCCAGAAGGATGTCACAGTTTCAGGTGAGGAGTTGGAGTAGTGACATGCTCTAACTGCGTGCTGCATTCAACTCCTGGAGTGCTGAGAGTACTTGACCTGAGCATGACACCAGCGCAGAAAGCTCACCGAGACTCTGGAAGTGAGATTTCTGTCTTTGGAGCATTTTTGTATCTCCAGCAATTGATTGTCCCATAAAATTCACCATCCCGTTCATAATTTTGTAAAGTATTTAAAATTTATTCGCCATTTCCTGAAGAGTTTGGCTTGGTTCGAGGCTAGGGGAGGTGTTTTTCCATGTCTGGTATCTCTGAGATGACAGTGTTGCCAGCTGCCATTACATGTGGTGATAGTTTCTGTGATTTGGACACCTGTCAGCAAGAAACTGAAAACCACACAGAACACAAAGCAGCTGCCATATGTAATGATTTAATATTAACATGCAATCTAAGAGCTAGGGCATGTTTTTCTTCTTGTATTGCACTACAAAACAAGTGATGTAGATCTAAATCATTCTGTGATACTCTCCAGCATTTGAACTGCATTTTCAAGTGTTCTCTCAAGTCAGACGAATACTACTTTACCAAATACTGCTTTCTGCAACAGCAGAAATCTTGCTTTGTTAGATTTTTAAACCTTTTCCAGGATCTAGCATGCTACAGAAGGTAGTTCTTCTCTAGGCCATGCACGTTCAAAAGCCACTGTGTATTTTCCAGGACATGCAGTAATACATACCCTGTGGGTGTCAGACTGGAGCGGAGCCAGCATGTTGCACATCAGTATTGAGTATAACAGGGAGCTGCTCTCTTGGGCATCAGCTGTGTGCATCTACAGAGCATAATAGTTGCATTGTTTTTTTTCAAATGTATTTATTTTTATACGACTGTGTCATAAATATTCCTAAGTAATTAAAGCTGGCATTTGTAGTCTGGGAATAAAACTTTATGAACCTTCCTTGCTCGCCTAAATTCTATACACAACTTCCATGTACCTTCTAAGGTTAATCTCCTATGATAGGAGAACATTTCTTATGTTTTCTACACAACACCTGGAGCTTTGCAAAATTAAAGGAAAGGAATTGTATATTTTTCTTGTTCTCATTGATGCCGTGCTGATTCTCCATCTATTTGTCCGGCAAATCTTTGTCTGTATCTTTGAGGTTAGCTCAAGGGTAGAGCATGGTATGCTGATTTGCTTTATGCTTCAACAGCTTAACTTTGAGAGCATTCCAAAATTCTTCCATTTGTACAGTTACCACAGGAAAGGGAGAGCTGTTCTCCTTATTTAATTTCTGGTTTTATAATTTCTAGAGAAGAAATCTAAGAGGTATGGTTAAATGTGGTTTATTTTCCTCTGTGCAAATGTTAATAATTTTAAATTTTTAAAGTAGTCATCATTTATTTATTATAAACAATTAGTAAAGTAAATATATTATTTAGACTTGACATAATAAGCTCTGTATCTCTAACTGCTTCAGTAAGGGAAGACCTAACCCTGAGGTGAGAGGGTGGCAGAGAAGACCAGTGTCATGTGGAAGCTGAAATTGGACTGATTCCAAATGCTCTCACTGATGTCTGTGACATTTCATGAAGATCCAGTGAATAATGTATGTTCCAGTTGTCCACAAATTTCTTTTTATATCAAAACTGAGTCCCATAAGACATATCCCAGATTTCAATGCTGTACTTACTTTATATCAAGCACAGCATCTAAAAACAATTGTTTGCAGCTCGTTTGTCCTTGTTTTTCTGTTTGCTTACATTCTGGGAACAAAGTATATGAATTATTAAACAATTTATATAGCTATGCTTAGTAAACTGTACCAGTCCAGGTGAGATAAAGCTATGCTATAAAACTAGATTTTTAAAAGCACATGATGTAGATCTCTTTTTCTAGCGAGAGTGGCTTTAAGAATGGAGTATAGGCTATGTGTGTTGTGCTAAAAATAAAATGCACGGTTTAAGTGGCTGTGTTTATAAGCTGTGCAGGCTCATTCACAAACTTTATATATAGCTGTCTGAAGGATTATCATTTGGATTTCCAGGTGTGCCTCCTTAGGGAAGAGAGGCTGTTGACTCCTCAGTGAAGTCAATTTTCACATTGAAGGTTGCAGATTTTGAAGAGGATAATAAACATGCCTAAAATGACAGAGCTGACATCTAGAAATCTGGAAGTGTTTTTGAATAAGCTATTCACAGGGTTCAGCTAGGTTTTCATTTGAATCTGTAACACATTACTTTTAAACTGACTCAGTTCTAATTCATTTTTATACAGATTATACATCCCTAAGCTTAATTACTATTCTTTTCTTAATATGCAATTTACGAGCAGCTATTTTACTGCAATTACAGAAAATGAAAAGGAGACTAAAATCTAGCGACAGTAAACCAGTGTCCTTGACTGTACATGCTCATCTGGGGGTCTGTTTTTTTGCTGTTTTTCTTTTTTCCTCTGCTGAACAAAAGACAGCTCCCATGCCATTATGTGTTTAACAATCAAGCTCTTAAGAGAAATAGAACTAAATTCTTTCTTTTTTATATCGTATTAGCAGAGGTAGATCACTGTTGGATTTGACTCATTTGACTCCTCTTTTTTTTTTTGGTACAGTAGGTTTAGTATACTTCTTATGTATGAAACATTGAAGATTAAACAGTATTTTAATCTAGATTCAATCATTGGTTATATCTCCAGAGGTTTTGTTGGAAATAATCTAGAGTAGAATTATCATATGAAATTCTTAATGGTGCATTCATTAAAGCAATTATATTAAATATCTTCAATTAGTGGTAAGTATCAGTGTGGAATGTACATCTGGAGTGTAATTAGTAGATGAAATTGGAACTGTATTGCATGACTATATCCAAGTATGCATGTGATAGTATCCAAACTCCCAAGGCAAAATCAAAGTCTTAAGATTTGAGCTCTTGACTCCTGGTAGTAAGAAAAAGCTGATGGTCTTCCAGCAAAGTAATCTTAAACTTTCTAAATGTGGTTTGATCAGAATTCAGATGTTCATAAAATATCTCCATCCAATAGCATAGTGTTTTGTCCTACAAAATAAAATACAACTCAGTTAATTGTATAAATATATATATAATATATATGGGGAGGTTGCTTATATATGTATATATACGTAATTTGATATAGGAATACATGTGTATATATTTACACATAGATATATACAAAAATGTCTGCATATATGTAAATGTACACTTTATAGATATAAGTGTATCTGTGCCTATTTGTATGTAAAGATATATGTATATGAAATATATGTATGTATGTACACATTATATATTCACAGACCCTTTATAGCTAGATATGTACTTACACACACATACATTCATACAGGTGTAACTTAAAAGGGCTGCAGTAGCGCATCAGGCTCCAGTCTCAGTGTTTTTTGCTTCAGTGAGAGTAAGAAAGGTTTCTGAATGACTTAAGTGTTTAATGGGAGAAGAGGGAAAACATAAAAGCAAGCTATAAGGTGCAAATGTCCCCTTCCTTTCCAGTTTTGAAAACTTCTTTTTCCTGACACCAAACCTGAAAATAGCCATTTTTTAAATTTTTTTTTCCTTGATGTCAAATAACTATTTTGTATAGCATCTGAATAGCACATGCAAGCAGAAAGGAGTCAAAATTTTCAGGTTTTTGGTTAGTAGGCTGATGGACTTTTACCTTCCCCTGGTTTTCAGTCAATCCATGTAGTGCCCTCAAAGATACTGACCTTAAGAGAACTTTTAGCATATTCTCATGTTAAAATTGCATTTGCGATAGAAATGTTCTTAGACATTTGATAAAAATTACTGTCCAAGCTAGATATTTAAAAGGCATATTACTTCTATTCAAAAAAATTCTCTTGTGGACTATGATGTGCCCAAGATTAAGTTTCTGAAAGATTATTAACCAAGTTGAGTTAGTCTAGGTGATTTTGCAGTTTCTTGAACTATAGAAATATATGGTGAAATACAAAACTTCACTCAGGTAGGCAATTGCCAGAATCCAGTACTCTCTGACCAGGTTCCTTTAGGTATTCCACACACACAGAGTGCCATGTTTAATATCAAAGTTTACTTTGAAATATATTTGATGTTGCACCAGATTTTTGATTTAGCAGAGTCATACTGCAATATACTGAAGTCCCAATTCAAGTATACACTTATACAGTTCAATTGCTATACCAGTGTGATTGCCATTACTGGTCTCTATAATACACTCACCACCACAATGCTTTACTTTCCCAGTCAGTGGGAAGGAAGTCAGCTCAAGGTTGTTGCTCTCCTTAAAACTTTGTTAGTTGTTGAGTTTTATGCTCTGTTTTGGGCTGATCCGTGTATATATTTCCCTCATGCTCATGTGGCTAATCTCAGGGAGACATTCATGTTCTCTGGAAGAAATATTTACACTTGGTCTGCAGTTACATGTCTAAAATAAAGCTTAGTTTCTGCCTCCCTTTGAGTGGAGATAAAGTCAGTTCTCTGTTCAACTGCTGTGACCAGCCAGTTGCCACCTGCACCATTCCTGTGCTTCATGCGCACTTCTCCCTTGTTCATCTCCTTGGAGCCTTCTTCCATTGTAGTGATTATTGAATGATCATAGTAATGCAGTGTTGTCAAAATTTAAATAATATTTCTTGTGAGGTTTTAGTATTATAATAGAAACATTGGATAATTTAGAATAAAATTAGGAGAGTCATAGCATCAAGCTTAGCTTCGTAAACAGCCTTGGAACACAGTTACTGTAGTGCTTGGCTGAGTTTTGAATAGTTGAGTCTTGAGTGTAAGCATGCCCAAAGGCCAAAGGACCGTGTCACATTTCTGTTTCCAGATGCAAGATTCATCTTCACACCTAGGAAAATGGGGCCCAAGCTTCTTTAGCGAGGCAACATTATCCGTGTGCGTGGGTCAGATGATAGGAAGAGGGAACACCTGCTCTTCTGACCACTAGGACACTTGCCTCCCCTCAGGACTTCAGGTGATGCATGTAACGGAAGAGAGGGAGAAGACGATTATCTACATGCAAGGATCAGTTTCTGTGTTCATGCAAAATAAGATAAGACTTCAGAAACTGGAAGTAATTTAAGATCTATTCCCCTTGCACCATGTAGCAGATAACAAAACAGGGTGTTTTGTTCATGTCAAGGAGGTTCCTATTCTCTCATTCAGAAGTGTTTCTAGGTGTCCCAGTCCAATTTTTAAAAGATAAATGGATTGTCTATGCTGATGGTCCAAAATTCAAAGCTGTAAGGGTTCGCATTGCAACTAAGAACTAGCTCATTTTTTCGTTTCAGAAAATGTTCCTTCTTTTGTGGCATTCTGAAAATGCTAACAGGATAGAATTAGTGTAAAAATAATTATGCTCTTTGTAAATTCCCTTCCCAAATCACTCTGAATTTCTTGCTCATAAAGTCAATCGTTTAGCATTATTTTAAAGACGTTTAAGAGCTTAGCATCCAGTAATTTTCAGTGGCAGCTAATACCCAAATACACTAATATTTCTAAATGTTATTTAAATGACAGAGATAGTGATTTATGCCTTTTCAGAAATGTTGCTATATCTTATGCTCATTACAATGTGACAATAACTCACAATAACATTACTAGCAGAGGCTTGTGTCTTGTGGCATATACAGAGCAGGACTTGAGGTCTGCATTCTCTGGGATTTGGTGTTTCACTGTGGCTGTGATGTGCTTGGTCAGCTGGGGTGCTGTAGGAGGACACCAAAGGCATGTCGGTGTTCCCCACATCAGTGCATACTTTGCAAAGACTCGCTGCCCAGGCCATAAGACTTTTTTTTTTTTTTTTTATGTGACAGCATAGGTCATTCAGGAAAATGTTGATAAATGATTCTTCCAGATGAATAAACTATCTCTCTCTCAGCATCCAGTTCCTACTGAGCTACGATTTTAAGAATACTTGTATTTACATGTGACTTCTTTTGTTTTTGGTCTTTTAGAAGACTCTTTAAGCAGTAAAAAGGAATACAGTTTGGAAATATACTTTACACAAAGGCACTCAAGATTTAATTCACTCGTGTTCTTATTTTGTATAAGCTGAATCAGCCTGCTGCTGTTTTCATATATTAGCAGGTGACTATAATTTATTCAATTAGACTGCACCTCCAGCTGTGACATTTGAATTCATGTGACATAAGTACATTAAAAAGGAAAATAAAAAAGATGAAAACAATTGTATAGTTAATAGGAATAAAAATCAATATATAATAAAGAAAGAGTTATGTAATATGAAAAGTACAATGTCAGCACAAATCAAGAAAGATGATGAGAACCTATAGATAACTTTAATATGTGGAATCAGCAATTCTGTGACAGATAAATAGCTCGGACTATGGTTATACAACTCTTACAAGGCATTAAAGAGACCTATGTTTTCAAAGCAGTATGTAAATCTATGTTATTTTATTAGTATGTTCTAAAAGAATTTGGAATGGGTCAGCAGAAATTCTTCCTGCTACTATGTTTGTATAAACTATTTGCATTTTGCCTCCTTTTTCTTAACACTTGTTTGCTATCTTCTTTGCATGTCTAGACCTAAAACATACACTTTGAATTATGTCTGTGTAATTGTAGCTGTCACACTTAACTATGTATCATCTGAAGCTCTCGTTAAAACTT